>JAFBJQ010001212.1:125480-337577 GCA_016785345.1 Trinectes maculatus
TGTGTGTGTGTGTGTGTGTGTGTGTGTGTGTGCATTATGCATGGCGTATCGAGTTTTCGTTCACTTCAGCAAAAGGAGGCAGCTGTGCGTTCATGATTTATTCAACGCCGGGGTTTTGTTTTTCGCATCACAGGTCCATGTGTAGGCAACATCACCAGATCGCCGGCCTACTTCTTAAACACGCGTCACGAATCAGCAGCAGCAGAATGAAGTGTCAGAAGTTTGGAACGCGAGTGTTTTTTGTGCATCGATGGTTTTTCAGTCACGACGTGGATCGTTTTTTTTTGTCCCATTCAATGCAGGAACATGAAACTTGTTTTCCTCATATTCTCTGAACACGAGTATTCCATCAAACCAGCTCGCGCTTCTCTTGATGATGTTCAGATTCAGTATTGGTTTATTTTGCAAACACGCCACATTCCAGTGACTGCTGAGGTCAGGTTACTTCAGGTGTCTAAATAATTCAGGGGGGGGGGCGTGTATGAAGTGTCATCACAATGTGGGGCACGGCGACACAAGCTGTTGGCGTTGGACTGCAGAGGTCACTCAGGCCGTGCGGGATGATGCGTACGCCTGGCGAGCGCTGAGCGGGGCTAAGTGTCAGGGATTTATTACACGTCGGATCACTTCAGAGCACGACACTTGTTGTTTTTGGCGTCCTGGTGTGCATCTGGCGTTGACGTTAATTTGAAGAGAAGGTAAGCCTCCGCCGCCACGTCTGCCTCGCTCTCATCTCTCCTCGCTCCTCTCCCGCGCTCGCCTTTGTTGCGAATAGCGCATTGATCATTTTGGCAAGTCTGCAGTGTCAGTCGACAGGCTGCTGTGGCCTCTGCTTGTTGCCATGGTGAAACAAGTCTCTCCATGATAAGTTTCAGTCTGCAGTCAGGACGTATAGTTTTCCTCTCGTCGAGCTGATCGCTCGAATCCGTTGTTTAGCTTCAGCGTCTTTTTGCTTTCCATCGGGCTGCAATCAAATTATGATTTGGATTTATTGATTTGATTCGTGGAACCAAATGTTTGATCGTTTTGTCTCTTTCCTCCACAAATGGTCAGATGATAATAATGAAAACAGTGTTTTCATGTGTTTTCATGATAAATGAAAATCTGTCCAGACAGGTAAACCTGTGAAGGGATCCATTACTGAACGCTGGGATCAATAACTGTATCATAGCTACTGAATATTTCTCAGCATCAGTAGCTATAATCCCTGTTACTGCAGCTGTAATGTGTAATGTGTGCATAATTTAACAAGCTCTCCCCTTTCTACTCATCACGATTCCCCTGTTTCTGCACTTATTCCACTGTGGTGTGTCTGTGTTTCAGCCCATTAAGTGCAGGTCCACACACACACACACACACACACACACACAGTCCCTTTGAGGCTGTTGTAAAAATAGCACATCAGCAGCACTGGGCTGTAGGTTAGATGGAGTACAGCTGGCCTACATACAGCCGTGTAGATTGTATCTGGTTTTGGCTTTGAAGTGGGAAAACCACTCATCCTGCCCTCGAGTCCAACATAAGATGTTATTTAAAGCCTTAAAGATATTTTATTCTTTTCATTTATAGCCACATTGATTTTTTTTGTTATTATTATTGGTTGACTGTCTAATTTCTTTTCCCGTCCCTCCCTCTTTATTTCTGTCCCTCTCCTCAGTGTCCCCTGAGCTTCTGGGTGTCCTGTCTTCCATTGCGGCCTTCATGGCGTTGATGGCGCTGTTTTTTCTCTACCTCAGCAACAAGCTGTCAGTGGGGGGTCCTGACGATCTGCCACAGCTCGGAGGTTATAAGAACAACCATCCAGGTACGCAACACACAGTGGCGACATGTACGCACACAACTGGACAATCACTGGTTCTGTTTTGGTTGTGTAGTTCATGTAGTTTCTTCATGATGTCAGCACATAATTGTTGTTGACAGTGTGTATTTATTTCAACAGAGAATTAGAACAACAGTGGAATAAAAACAATATATGTATATGATCATGTAATATAGTTATGGTATAAGTTATGCTATAAGCCATTATAACATGAATTATGACTAAAATAAAACAATATAAAAATAATTATATATTAATTATACTATATATTAATTATACTACATATTAATTATACTATACGTGTACTAGTAGCACACGTATATAAATAGAATATACATGTGCTACTAGTAAAAGTACATTTATCTCTACTCAGCGGCAAAGTAAATATCAATATAGTAAAATGCAAAACAAAAAACGTCTTCTTCTTACGAATCCTGTCATGTGTTTGTGTGTATGTATAATGTGGTGGTAACGCACAATGTGTTGCTGGCACCACACACTGCTAACAACCACATGTCCATGTCAGTGCCTCCGGTGAGCTAATCTAGTGGTTGGCGTGGCGACGAGATCCCTGGCTGAGAGATGGCCTTCTTCAAGAGCTTCCAGCAGAACCTCCCATCTGTCAACATATCCTCCATCTTGGACTCAGTCACCAGTCGCGTGGACGACTTGGCCAGCGCTGTCAGCGATGTCACGTACGCCGTCAGCGACCAGCTCACCGAGCAGGTCACCACCATCATCAACAAGGTGCAGGACGAGGAGGATGGGGAAAACGGCGGCGGCGGCGGCGGGCAGGGACCTGGTCAGGCCTCTGAAACTAGTACCACGAGTTCAAAGAACAACCCGGCGAGTGATTCGGCGGAGGCGGAGTACGCTCCGGGCCAGCTGGAGTGGGAATGGAGGGACGGGTGCTGGCGAGTTAAAAAGAGCGAGGCCGAGTTAGCAGAGGAGGAGAGGAGGAAGTCGGAGGAGAGGGAGCTCCAGGAGAAGAGAGAACAGAGGAGAAAAGAAAGGCGGGAGAGGCAGCTGGAGAGGGAGGAGAGGTCACAGAGAGAGAGAGAGGGATCGCAGGAGGGCGAGAAAGAGGGTGAGGCTGGCGGGAAAACAGACGACCTCAGCAAAGAAGACAGACAGGCGAGCGTGGTGGACGGAGACCAGTCAGGTGAAGGTCCCCGTTCACCAAAAGACGGAGGGGACGAGGAGGAAGAGGCGCGGGACAGCGGCGGTGAGCGAGAGGGCGAGGACGAGGAGGCCGAGCCTCCCTCAACGGCAAAAAAGAAGAAATCTGGGAAGAAGAAGAAGAAGAAGGGGAAAAGCGCCAAAGAGAACTCGGAGAAAGTCTCGGACGTGGAGAAGAAGAAGCAGAAAGGCAAGAAGAGCAAGAAGAACAAGAAAGGAGATCCAGGTTAGAGGGTGTGCGCCGCCTCTCTTTCACCACCTGTCTCTGGAGTTCTTCTTCTCTGGTTTTTAAATAACGACACCTGAAACATCTGCATCTTACATTCACCTCTCGGGAGTGGAAGTTGTGTGTCCTTACATCTTTAGGCTCAATGTCTCACAGGGTGCTGTGTGTGTGTCCTGTGTGTGTGTCCTGTGTGTGTGTCCTGTGTGTGTGTCCCGTACAGAGGGAGTTGTATCAGACAGCGAGGAGGACAGAGGCCAGGAGACGCCGTCCCAGCACAACACAACCTCGGCGTGGGGCGGGGAGCGCAAACAGTCCAGCGAGCAGGCGGGATACAGCAGCGAGGCCTCCAGCGAGCAGGGTGAGAACATGCAGACATGCGAGACGTTCATGACGTCCACTCAGACGCAGAACGTCTCCGTCCATATCACGTTTCCTCCTCTGTGCCTGTGTGCAGCCAGCAGCATCCAGAGGATGAAGACGGACTCCTCTCTCAGTGAGCTCCAGCCTCCCCCCTACCAGGACAAGAGCTCCTCCGCCTGCGTGGCCTCCCGTTCCCGTCCGGAGCGTGGCGTTCGCCGGGCGGCGGCGGCAGTGGCGTCACCGCAGCGCTGCGACAGCCCCCGCTGCTCCAGTGAGGCCAGCGTGGACCAGGACACCGAGAGCTACCTCAACAAGGGCTGTGAGGAGGACATCCCCAGCGACAGCACCGCGGTCCTGGGACCAGAGGTGAGGTCAGATATTAATTGGCTAATTGAAATAATGAATAATTCACTTCCATCTCTAACTCTTCCTTTACTATTCCTCATCTTCTCTCTTTTTTCCCAGGATGGCTCCGGCCTTCAGCTTCCCACAGCCTACGAGCCAGAGCCACTCGGCAAATATGGAACGCTGGACGTCGCTTTTGAGTACGACTCCGGCGAGCAGTGGCTGGCCGTCACGGTCACCGCGGCGACGGACATCCCCGCCCTCAAACAGACGGGCAACATCTCGTGGCAGGTCCACCTGGTCCTGCTGCCGACCAAGAAGCAGCGGGCCAAGACCGGCGTGCAGAAGGGCCCGTGTCCCGTCTTCACGGAGACGTTCAAGTTCTCCAGGGTGGAGCAGGAGGCGCTGGGGGACTACGCTGTCCGCTTCCGCCTGTACAGCATCAGGCGGATGAAGAAAGAGAAGGTCCTCGGGGAGAAGGTGTTCTACCTGACGAAGCTCAACCTGCAGGGCAAGATGGCGCTTCCCGTCACGCTGGAGCCCGGCTCTGAGCTCACGGTGAGAACATCTCCTGTTTGGAATCAGTAGATCAGACTAACTGTTTGGAACCTGGTCTTTTTCACTGATTGTGACTGTGCTCGCCTTCGCAGGGGTGTGGCTCCGTGGTCAGCGTGTCCCGCAGCGCTGGAGCTCTGTCCTATCGCTCGACCGAAGACTCGTCCTTGCCGGAGATCCTCCTGGGTCTCATCTACAACTCCACCACGGGGCGTTTGTCGGCCGAGGTCATCCAGGGAAGCCACTTCAAAACCACGGCGTCGGATAAACCCGTCAGTAAGTACGACCTCGGAGGGTTTCCTGAAAGGCTCGGAATGAAATGCTTTTCCTTCTGTCTGTGTCTTCAACTCAACTCGTTTCAATTTGTTTGTCACAACCCTTTAGATATTTCTGACTGCTGCCTCTCTTTCTTATTTCCATCTTTGTGTGTTGTGTGTGTGTGTTGTGTGTTGTGTGTGTGTGTCACAGACGGTCTGTTTTGTTGTGTAAAACACTTTGTAGGGGGACAGCTTTACATCATGAGAGGTAGGTGTCGCCGACCAGCGTTAAAAACATCACTTGGGTTCTAAGAAAACATTTTCATGTCATCACCACTTGATGGCACTCTCTCCCCACGCCCTCAGACACCTACGTGAAGCTGACCATGCTGGACTCCAAGGGGAAGGAGATGTCCAAGTGTAAGACAGCCGTGTGCCGCGGGCAGCCCAACCCCACCTACAAGGAGACGTTTGTATTCCAGGTGGCGCTCTTCCAGCTGTCCGAGGTGTCCCTGGTGTTGTCGGTGTTCTGCCGCCGGAGCAGCATGAGGCCCAGGGAGAAGCTGGGCTGGGTCTCCCTGGGCCTCAACAGCAGCGGGGAGGAGCAGCAGGCCCACTGGACGGAGATGAGAGACGCTGACGGTCAGCAGGTCTGCCACTGGCACACGCTCGCCGACACATAGGACCAAGACGCACGGAGACCCACTCCCATATGGACAGCATTCCCCGGACACAGCAGGACGATGTGATATGTGTGTGTGCGTGTGTGTGTGTGCTGCACACAGGTGTGAGGGCGGATGGGTTTCTGCCACAGACACACACTGACTTTACCATCAGTGACCTCAGTGCGGAATCCGCATGTGACGCAAACTGTTTACAGGAAAAAATGTCAACAAAGACTCTTCCAAACACACACACACACACACACACACTCTCTCTCTCGGACCAAAGAGCTGGACGGAGGTGTACGGACACACACCTCCCCGTTCCTCCTGGGCTTCCCTGGACGTCAGCTGCCACCAGCATACCAGACATTCCTGTATCGGTCACAGCCACTGACAGCAGAGAATGCCACGAGAAGACTGTTATTATTAAAAAGGCCTGGAACATGCTGCAGCTTCACACCGCCTGTTTACAGCCACGTGACGTCACGCACCGTCCACTTCCTCTGTTTGTTTTTTGGATTTTTGGGGGGTCATGTGGGGTCACGCGAGTATTTTTATTTATTTATTTGTTTATAAATGTGTGCTCTTGCATAGCTCAGTCCTCTGTGTGTCCAAGAAGTGAATGTTGGACACAGCTCTCTCAGCGTCACACGTCGGGCCTGTTACGGCGCTCTGCCTCCCGACGACTCAGCCACGTTCATTCATGTGGAAACACGGTGCTTCCCGCTGAGGGGGAATGAATATGCAAACGCATGTGCAGTCCAATAAACCCCACTGTTTCTCTGAGGCGACGTCGAGATGAAACAAAGACTCACAACAATGGAAGTCGTTGTCCAGAACCGTGAGAGGAATCTGGTTGTGTCAACGTCACACCCATGACCCAGTCAACCCCCCCCACTCCTGTCAGTTCTCTGCAGCTTTAATCGTTCTACATGTTTTTGTTTTTTTTCAGAGGATTGAACAAAAACCAGATGTCTAACATTCCCACCTCATAAACAACTGGCTTTTGATTGCAGCGACACAAACAGGGCTGCTATTTTTAACACAGGCTGTGCTCGCATCACATTCACTGCATTAAAAAAAAGCAAAACTACTTTTCAAAATGAGAAAGAACATCACAGATATAAGGTTAAACAGTGACGCTGGCTCGAGTCTTGTTGTCGCTTTGTTACAACAGGGAGTCACTGCTTCAGTCCTGCACACAATCACCTCGTAAAACCACCAGAAGTCACTTTGAAGCCATTTTTTTTTTACCCCATCAGATAAATGAGTCGTAACGTGTTAATAACTGAGATTTAGAGGTTTCGCTCGGCAGCTTTTATTATGGACTTTGGACAGAACCGGGCTACACTTTCCAGCTAGATATAGAATGAGAGTGGTATCATTTTTCCTTTAAAGTACTTTGTGCGTTCAACTGTAAATTATTACTGACTAAATAAAAGGTGCCGTGCAGGTCGTTAATCTCCACTGCGGCAGTAGATGCCATTAAAAACAAAGATTTAAAAAAAAATTAATAATTTCTGTATGTGGGTCAGCAGCCAGCCAAAGCTCATCCCTGTTATAAATTACACATATTAAATACAACAGCTCAGTCCACAGACACTAAAATCTACCAAACGCGTCTAAATCTCACAAATCGACACATTTCACCAACTAACGATCCTAACTTCCTGTTCTGACGAGTTTTTCTCACGCACCTCCTCCGTCGACATCTGCGTTTCATTTCCACTTCCGCCAGTTTCCTGTCATTTCATTCGTATTCATACGTTTATAAATTATACCGTGGTTCATTTTCATTGTAAATGACTCCTGCGGACAGATTTCATGCAAATAAAAAGGGCTTTCTAAAAAAAAAAAGAAACTTTTTTACTACTAAAAAGTACACTGGGGGAAAAATAAGGACACAAGTCGGATAAAGTTTTGAACAATGTTGAGAGTTTTTATTTCAAGTGGCCTTCAATGGGATTTCTGATGCTGTTGTCAGTCTGGTCACTGGAACCACGGCGTCCACAGTGGTGGTTCAGACATATTGTTGCACACGTCCTTACACCTACAAGAGCGACACGAGCCTCCCAGGGAAACACTTCCTGCTTCAGGCCATGGAAAACCAGCTGTGCCACAGAGCCATGAGGAGGGGGTGGGGTCATGAATCAGAGGAATGGGGAGTTTTTTTTTTTGTTTTACTTCCAAAATACCAGCTGAACCAAACTGTGCCCTGAGGACAGTTTCAGATTCAGCCAGGTTTTTATGAGGCCGCTGGAGCTCCAATAAAGTACTGCAGAATTGTGACAGCCAAGTTTTTTTTTTTTTGCTCATCCGGTGCAGCAACATAACATGTAAACTTAGATGTGTTTGTTGAATTGCCAACGAACACCACAGTAATTAGGAATCTGCCTCCTTATTTATCCCTCCAAGGAAAATATTTCCATCCGAATGTTTGTGTTTCGCTGAGGGGGGTGGGGGTGAGTAGCAGCAGCAGGTAGAGATCTGGCTTCAGAGACACTTAAACCTGTGTCCACTTGCTCTTTCAGAAGCTCAGTTTATGGCGCCGACCTCTGTGTAACTAGGTCGACTTGGCGTGCACAGCAGACCACACAACTGCTGCTCTCAGGTCAGTGGCACGAGCACGTTTTCCATGGAAATGAAATCAGATGATGCCTCGATCAGGCCGGGAGCGCCGCATAACGAGGATTAACAACAACAATGTCTTGTCATTTTATTGCATGTGTCATAATCAGTTTTTTAAAAAATCTTTTTTTTTTTCCCCTCCATAATCTATTCAATAAATATACGGGAACCATGAACGTACAAGTTTTTTTCTGTAGAAAGGAGACACTAATCTAAATATCTTCTTAAACAGCATCTTGTAACTCAAGTCTGACTTGGTCAAATAAAGGACTTTGGATTTATAATACATTACATAATGGGTCGCACGCCAACGGATCGACTCCGGGTCAAGTACCATGCAGGATGGATATAGGTGTACCAGACTGCATTTCTTAAGCGAACACTGTGCACCCTGCAAATGATGCTGGGAAACAGCAGGTATCGTACCTATTTGGCAAAAGTAACATTCATTAAGCAATGGTTAAGGAAAAAAAAAAAAGGTGAATCCAACATGGCGACATTGTGAAGCGACATGTCCGTCTGAGCTGCTCTGTACACTAATAGTAATATGAACATGATGGGACATATCAAAGAGATGGTTGAAAGTAGTAGTTCGATAAATGCTTTCTGGTGGAGAGTTAGCTTTCTTTTATTACTTAAATATAAAGCTGCCAGCAGCCAGTTAGCTTAGCTGTTTGTCCAGAGACAAAGAAAAACAGCCTCGCTTTCACATGGGGGTAGCAAAATCCACGAATCATCAGCACTAGCGCGCAAATATTCACGCTTTAATCCAAATTTTCATCATTAGTCCTTTTTATTGTCTTCCTATTATCTTTCGGTGGGGTTTCACAAACAGGACACAGTGTGTCGATGAAGCTACTTGGATATTAGCTGCAGCTTCATATTTAATAAGATTTAAAAATAGTAGCTTTTAGTCTTTTCCTCCAACTCTCCGCCAGAGCACATTCCTACCAATGAAATCGAATATTTTTACAGTGATCCGAATAGTTTAGCTTAACGTCACGGGAGGCCGCCGCCATGATTACAACGTGAATCTGAAATCAAAGCCTATAATTGTTCATCTCTGGCAGGTGTGATGTTCCACTTTGTGCACTTCAGTAAGGGAAACTGTCAGCGTCACTCAACATGACACAGACCAACTTTACAAACCTAAGTCAACACGCTACGGCATAAAAAAACAGGCCATTTTTGAACTCCCATCAGAGAGGGGCTCAGTGCCTGTAAGCCTAACAAAATGACAAGGTGGTGGCTGGTTTTCATGACAAATTTTGAGGCATTATGGTGACTGCTGAAACACGACTAGACATGACCGGGCCGTAGCTGTTTAACTCCTCAGCTGAGATCCTGTTTTGTCCTCAGACTCAATCCGTCTGATCTCCCACAGGCAGAAGATCTGGAAATTGTTCGCTGCACATTGAGATTTACACATTTGAATGACATTGTTAAAAATAAAAAACAACAACAACAACAACAACAAAAAATTACTGTTCAATAAAATACTTCTGACCGTCAGTGCTTCTCTCGCGTACGTGTTCAAGGAGTACAGTTCCTAACTGTACAATGGAAAACAAACTGAACAGTGCAGTGGCAGCAGTGCGCCATTGTCACGTTTGCTCTCCGCCCTGAAACTGTCAACAGACTGCTGAGCCGAGCGCAGCCTTGCATCAGTCTGTCAGTGATACACTAACTGATCGCTCCATTATCAGGTAGAGGTTTCTCCTGGGAGAGTTTCTGTACACGGCGTACAACTGCAATCTTTCCTCAGCAGGCTGTTGGGAGGTGTCAGTGACATCTGAAGTGGTTAATGATTGAGCATGATTGAAGAACGTGAAACAGGAGGAGTAACGTCCACTGAAAAGGCTTTTTTTTTTGTTGGCAGTGGTCCTTTTCAGCTTGCACTCGTTATGGATTAGACCTAAAGGTTAAATCGTCTATTTCCACCCCCCCGGGCAAAGTCCTCATCCAAAACTTCCTTTCCATCATCTCTGCTTGCTGTGGGAGCTGCTGCTCTCTTTCTGTACTTCCACTCATTCAGGCCACTCTATGATGCTAGATGAACTTGAAGCACTTGGTCTTGTCGTGGGGTAGACGAGTCTTAAACAGCACCGAGTCCACGCGAAACTGCGTGTACAGCAGCGGCATGTAGCCGTACACTTTGACAAAAAAGTTGATGCACTTGTGGCGCTCGTGGAAATGAGAGTCGTCGTGTGAAAGGGCCTGGGGGCAGCCGGGGCAACGGAAAGTCCAACGCGACGTTACCTAAGATAGATAAAGACTTTAAGTCTCGTGTAAATGTATATGTACATATGTACATAAATGTATATGTACAGTACGTGTATATGTACAGTAGGTGCATTAGATCATTTTATATATGCAGGGGGTATGTGTATACACACACACACACATACACATACATATAATATTGTATTATATTATAAATAAGATATAATAATATTATATATAATGTTACACACTTGAATTTCCCTCTGGGGATTAATAAAGTACCTCTGATTATAATTCAAATAATTTCTAAATATATATTAATTTGTTGAATAATAATTATTTCATTTTATATATTGACACTCACACACAGGTGATAAATGTCCTTCCATTACAATCCAGGGGGTAAATGATGCATAAAACACTATTCGATCTTGTGTTTTTAATTTGCTGTTTCTGTGGAGTATTGCATGTGTCGGTTTGAGTGATGACAAGGCTAAGTGGGCAAAAATATAAATACACGGGCCTTTTGGGAAATACATAGTTTTCCGATGCAGATCTGAGCCAACCCAGACCACTGCTCTGTCACTGACCTTGATGGGTGGTTTGCGGGTGATGTGAGAGACCAGGAAGTTCATGGCGATGTCCTCGCAGTTAATGTACTCGTCCACCATGTCCCTGATGGCCTGCGGCATCACGTAGGAGTACAGATAGGCGTAGTACTACAAGAAGAAAAAAAGACACAGGAGACGTGTATGATTTGGATATGATAAATTACCTCTGTGTGGTAAATTGTTTTCTTTTTTTCCCATCGGGAGTGTGAATGCAGGATCTGACCTTGTGGAAGAAAGCAGCTCCTGTCAGCACCATGGAGAGCTCGCAGGAGTAGTTGGAGTTGTAGAGCCAGGACTGATGGTTGACATCCCATGCATGGTACCTCCCAGGGAAACCCACGATTCTGTCCCGGGCCTCACGCCACACTCTAAAATATCACCAAGCACAGACATCAGCAGATCTCCTCATTTTTAATAATAACCCCGCATCACTGCAGCATCACTGACCTGAACCCGAACATGATCTCGTCATGGCGGAGGTGAGCATCATCATCAATCGACAAAATAGCCTCAGTTTCAACAGCATCCCACGGCAGAAATCGGTTGTTGAGGCTGTTTTTCTCTGTGCGAACAACCTGCAGGAACGAGACAGGACACAAAGACACTTGAGATCATGAAACCTGAGGCTGTCTGCCATTTGTTTAGTAAACAACGGCATTAACTGATCACCAAAACATTTGACTTTCTTCATTGATGAATTCGTTTATCAATTATTTAAGTTTATTGATCAAAAACATAATCCAGGTTGGACCAAAAACAGCACAAATCTAGATCCTAGGAAAATTAGATGGTTGAATAGTTTACTTTTCAGGCTTTATGAAAAAGCACAGATTTTATTATTCACAGATGCCAGGCTTCTTCACACCCTGCCAGTAAAGCTGCTGTTACACCGTGTGGACTCCTACAGTTTCAGAAAAGTTAAGTACTCAAGCAAAACTTTGCAGCACTTCTGACAGATATAACAGATTACATTTTTACTCATGAGAAGTTTTATAAGTGAATGGATGTTCCTGCTGGAGCACTCACCACAATTGGCAGGCCTATGTCAGGCCACAGTAGGTCATCTGATGGAGGCTTGGGGGAATTCCACACTACCACCACCTTGTTGAGGTACGGCAGTCCGTTCAACCTCTCCAGAGAGTTCATCAGCACCTCCTCCCTCTCATATGTGAGCATGACAACCGTGAACTGTTCTCGTGGCACATTCCCTCCCAAAGCTGCCTGAAACTCCTTTCCAGAGCCTCCCGTACCTCCACCGATGGGCCTGAAACCAGTACCGGAGCCGAGGAATTTGGCTTCAGAAGGCAGCACGGGGTCGAGAGGAGTGTGAGGGAACAGATGAAAAGGCCCCGGGGCCCGGTTCCACGCTCTGTAGGTATCTGCCGCTGTGTATGTGAAGTTGCGGAGAAAACGTGGCGAGGCATAGGGGGGCTCCGTCTCGACGGGACCCAGATCCAGGTCACCGTTGTCAGCCAGGTTGGCGTCAGTTCCTGCCAGCTTTCCAGCTTTGTGTGGGATCTCATGGGCGGGCTCCTCTTTAATGGGTGCAGCAGGAACCTGGATGTTGGTTCTGATGCTGGCCAGGATGGTATTGAGGACGTTCTCCGAGGTGGAGAAGTAGGTCTCCCACAGGAAGCGACCCTGCCGCCTCATAGCTAGCATATCATTGTCTGATAGGCTGCGCAGCAGGAAGTGTAGCTCTGTGACACGGGGCTTGGGGACAATAATAACAGCTTCACTCCAGCGTATAAACTGGTGGTAAGGCAGTCTCGAGTGGTCCCCCAACACAACTGGGATTGCCCCTACTTCTAAGGCCTCAAAGAGTCTCATCCCGCAGCCAGCTGAGGCCACCAGCTGTCCATCTCCTGGAGCGATCACAAGGGCAAACGTAGAAGCTTTGAGCACCTCCAGCCTGTCGTCCCTCTGGCCACAAAGAGCCCACTCAGTCGGCAAACTGGGCTGAGGGTCTTTGCAGGTGAACTCCATTAGCACCTGATCCAAGTGACTGTCCTGCACTGCCTTTAGGGTGCCAATAATGCGGTCGTCATAGTCTGCTGGTGGGTCTCGTTCTATCTCCTCCTCGAACGACTGAGGTGGCGCCTCCTGTAAGCTGCTCCTCAGCGACTCCACCCTCTCTCCCTGGAAGGTGAACAGGTATTTCCTCTTTACTGGAACTTGCGGGGGCAACTCCAGAAAGTTTGGTTCCGAGAGAGCGTGAACCAGGGGGGTCACAACCAAGTCGAAGCCCTCGCGGTATTGCTGTTCAAAAAAGGTGGACTGAGCGACTGCTGCTCGTCCTGTGCTCACATTGTACAGGAAATTCTGTGTCATGGATTTTCTCGAGAGATGCACGAGGACGTGGTTGTGTCCATCAGATCTCCAATAAGGGAGAGCTTTGAGTTGCTTCTCCAGCTCTGAGGGAGATGGGAGTGGGGATGAGGAGGACTCCTCGACCTCCCCCACCAGCACTAAATACAGACAGGCAATGCTGGGGTTATCGGTGACATAAATGTTGCTTTTAACTGATGCCGCGAACGCCTGCTTCACCAGCGGGTCTAGATAGCCCCCCCAAGGATAAGTGCCTGTGTCATAGACATACACTGGAAACCCGGATGTGAGAGGGCAGCGTCCATAGTCGAAGCAGGACCGCAGGCGGCAGGAGCGCGCAGACTTGGGCGGTGGCAGCCCTGGATCTTCCTTGTCTGGCAGCAACCGTACAGGCAGCGACAGTTTGGGCTGATTCTGGGCCATAAGTTCTTTATAGGAATGCTCCGTCTGGCTGATGACGTTCTTCAGCTGCAGCAGGTCCTGCTTGGCGCTGTCGATGCTGCGCTTGCAGGCCTCGATGCGCAGGTTGAGTCGCGCTATCTCGCCGTTGAGCTCCTGCCTCTTGGCCTCCAGCTGCAACAGCTCCTCGCTGACCGACTCGCGGATGCGGCACAGATCCTGCACATGTTTTGCCTCGCACAGCTCGCCGCCGGGCCGAGGCCCAAACATGCGCTTATCGGGCCCTCCGGCTTCGTCGATGGTGGTGAGGTAGTAGTGAGCAATAAGTGGGAAAAAGACCAGGATAAAGAAGAGCATGAAACTGAGCCACGTGAGACGCACGCGCCGCAACACCCATGGCTGGCCTCCGGCACCCAACCCACCACCGTTACGCTGCATTGTCAACTCCCTCAGTCTGCTCCTCGCCCCACCAAGGAACCGTTGCTATGGGGATCAACAGCAGCCATGGTTGTCCTTGTCAGCAAGGCAGTGAGATGGTTACAAAATAATCAAAGCTGAGATAAGGCTCTGTCCTACAGTAAAGGTCATCTGAGGCTGTTTACCTCCTCTGAGGGGTCCTGCAGGTGTTGGTAAAGAACTGAGCCTCACCTGTTGTCTAACACGTACTCTAATGTGTTACATCTGACACAACCCAATGCCATTTCTATCATGAGGTATGGCCATTCTTCCAGATCTATGTCAGAAAACAGCCCCGCAACTGGGGAGAGGTGCCCCTCGAAGGGTGATCCATGGAGAGCATGACTGCTCACAGGTGGAGGAGATAGCTGGGTGGGCCAGTTGGTTCTAGCTGGCTCATGCTTAATTTTCTGGCTTTTTCAGACAAATCCTCTGGAGATGGCGCTATAAAATAATCTTCTCCTCCTCCTCCTTTCCGTCTTGATAAAATGGGCCTGAGGGGAAAAAAACAGGGGAAAAAAAACAATGAGTGATTGTGAGGATTATTGATTGCAAGATCAAATGGATGGCTGACTATAAAAAATGCATTGATTTTACCCTGTAAAATGTCTAATTTTCTTAATGCACCTTTAAAAATGTCTGCCAGATGCATGTGCGAAATGCATTAAGTGAAGCAAACTAATGTTCCACAGCCCAGGGTTTGCTCACTCATTTGTGTCGTGTTAATGAGAGCTCAGTTTGTCAGCACAGAAATGCGAGAGGTAAAAGGCTGCAGGGCCCAAAAAAGTCAGGAACACATTAAAATACATGTATAATATTTATAGTCTGACTTCCCGCAGTCTGCCACGGAGGAGTGAGACTCTGGAGCTCATCATATTTTTCACTGCATTCTGTGCATGACTGCCGCGTCCATGAAAAGCAAAAAAAAAAAAAAAAAAGTAGCAGCGTGCTACTGAATGCAAGTGATTATCTCCTTCCTTTCAGTTTCACTTCTTTCAAGATTGCACAGAAAGAGCATAAACAGAGGAGAACCATCGCTGGTATAAACTACACACCAGGCGATCCGACCCCAATAGCACCATCAGTAAATCTCATTAAAGGCCTCCCTCCGCATCCTGACCTCATCACGGACTCAAATGACTGAGCATCCCTGATAACGCTGCAGAGTTATCTTCACTCGACCAGATGAGAAAAAGACTCAAAGGAAACAAGAGTAAATCAGCTGCGGCCTTCTGATGCAGACTTTTTTACTCTTGCCAGCTTCGTTTCAAAGTTTGCAGGATGTTCCTGGAGGAGAGAATGTGTATTGTCACATCTTCAGATGAGAACTAGCATAACATAAAATTCATCTCAGGGTAAAAGTGAGCTCTCTTAGGAGGCAACAAAACCAGATTTTTCACTGTGCAGAAAAATACAGTTGGGAGTTGACGGCACCAATGCCTGAGCTCGTGTAATATCACACCAGTCCAGAGGATGTCGACCGGCAGGCCAGGTGCCAAACAACCCTTACCAAACGCATTACTGAACACACAATACAGAGAGAGAGAGAGAGAGAGGTGATAACGCAGTTCATTCTGTGACACGGTCAGAGAATCCAGAGGTAGAAAGAAATGGAGGTGGTGTTTACCAACATAACCTCTCCTCTTGGTAAGGTCTGGGTTCCTGATGAATTTGAACCTGTGGTTGCATCCTTTTCATTACGTCCCAGTTATATCACCACACTGACAGTTTTCATTCAATCTGTATTAAGTAATAATTTCATTGCATTGCGTCCAAATGACATTTCCAGGACCTCATGAAAATATTTTGTCCCCAGCATGTACAAAAACAAAACAAAACAATGAGAGGTAACATGTTGACAGCTAAAAACATCCTTGCCTGTGGTCCTTTTAAAGTAACTACAGGTCACTGCTTTCTGGTGTATTTATGATGGAACACATACAGCAGAAACTCCAAGGAATCGCGACCTTTTGAACGCTAGCCTCGACCCCGCTGCTCAGCGATGCGCCTGAGGTGCAGAATGACCGAAAGAAAAACTAACACGGCGGTCTGATGAATTGCCGCAAGACTTCCAGTGTCACAGGGGTAATGGTAGGCAGATGTTGGAAAAACGCTGCTGCTAAGACTAATCTGGAGCCAACGACATGTTGGTTTAAAGCCCGGCTCGTGGCGGCTTCTGGGAAATGGAGCAGCACGCAGATAGAAAACAAACTGCGATCTCTCCAGTTACGCCTTTGTAATCTGCATAACATCTTCTCTCTGCTTGAATCAAATTAATCTCTCTGACTGGAGAAAAAAAAACACAGCGAAGCACTAAAGCACTGATCACTAATAGTTTGTGGGGATCAGTGGTTATGGGGGGTCGTTACATGCAACACAGCCACTGGATGATATTAACTGTGTAGCTGCAAAGGCCATGTATTATTTCTTGTATAATTTTACAGCAATATAATCTGATGTATGATAAAGCTGCTGACAGATGACTCACCTATGTTCATTACAGCATAAATCCTGAAAATCAATACAGATTTGATTGGCAAATCCAGCCCCAATGTTTTGCAGTATTCTCAGGCAAAAGGCGAGATGACCCAGATAGAAACCTCTTGCTCCGCACGGTGAGCAAGCAACAAAAGTCAGCAAATTACCAGTGAGGCCCATGAACAACGCGGAGTGCAATAGTCGAGCATCGTGTTAATTCAATTTTGGAGTTATAAAAAACAGAAGGGGGTGCAGCAGAAGGCAGAATATAATGTCAATCAAAACCAAATTTTTGGTTTAAGACAAGTTAATGAGTGTGAGAGAAGTAAAAAAAAAAGAATAAAGACGCGTCCTGCTGTGCTTAATAACAGCAAAATATCTCGATCTGAAGTCAAGAGAATAACAACAGCAGGTTGATGAGATTAGAGGCTGACTGAGGGAACCAGGATGCTGCTTCCAAGTTCCTAGATGTCTGCAGGCAAACGCTTGTATAAATGTTTGAACAGTCTCTTTGCACACTGGCACTGCTTTCTGAGACGGTCCACAAATTCCTCTATGAAGAAACGGACAGAAATCGACATCGAGTCCAGTGTGGGGGGGAAAAAAACTGCATCGGCAGCATGTGAATGAGCGAAAACTGAAGAGTGTGGCACGTCCAGCGACACAGCTGAGAATGAGGACTGTTTGGCATTTTGTCCTTCCTGTCCATGAAAAGTCTGAGCGTTTGACAGAGAGAGAGAGAAATGGAAATGGATGTGTTTTTTCAGCATCTAAGGAAAAAAGCTAACTTGTGAGGATTTTTGTACGGCTTAAACATAACTGGACATACATAGTAAATACATAAACAGTGAACTATAATTAAGCAATCAATAGTTTATCACCCTGTAATTAATCTTTAGGGGATTCTGTATGCAAGTGCAAACACTGAATCATTGAATAAAACCATGTGAGCACATGGTTTTAAACATATAAAGTGAAAAGGTTAGCATGCAAACATATACAAGGACCTTAAACTTCAACCAAAAAAAATCCAATCCATTTTTTTTCTCTAGCCTGAAGGATCATTTGTGCCAAATTCTTAAAAAAAAGTCCAGAGACATCACCTTCACATTAAGTCAGAAACCCCCCCCCCCCCCCCCCCCCCCCCCCCCCCCCCCCCCCCCCCCCCAAAAACCACTGCAGCGCCTCCAACGTTGAATACTAGAAGCATGGAAGAGGTTTAAATCCAAATGTACACAATCTAGCTTACTGCAGCACAGACCTCTGTGGGTGAGTCTGCTGCACTTAGGGGAAAAGAATGTCATAATGCCTGCTGGGACTCCAGGTTGCCCTGATGCATTTCTCCTCTTGAAGGGCTTTAGCTCATTGTGCTTGCAGACTTGCCATCCCATTATTAATTATGATTTCATGGAGGAGATCGAGGTAAGGCACTCCCTGTGGAGGTGATGGGGGGCTGGAGGGGGGTGGAGGCAGCTGCAGGGGAAGAAAGCACAGTCATGGGCCTGTGGAAGCGGAGCAGCTGTTGCAGCCATGGATCACAGCTCATCTGCAGACGGCTGACTGAACCATCTCAAGGATCTTTTTCACCAGGAAATTACAGGGGTGACTTCAGGGCTGCGGAGTGACACTCTGAGGGGTAATGAAAAGCCACAGAATGTACTGTTAGACTTTTGAGATGAGGGGATATAACATTTCCCTCTTTATTAAGCAAATTAACCAATGGTCTAATTTTGTGGCATCTGGCATTTGAGCAATTCTGAAATAACCATTTAGCGAGTTTGCACCCCTGATGTTAGAAATCTGAACGTACTGGCTGATAAACCACCAACTTAAACCAGGATAACGTGACACGTAAACAACCACTTGTCTGATCACTGTCGACAGTGTGTGAGGGTGTAAATAAATACATTTTTAAAGAATGGTAAACAATGCCATTATGAGCGACAAGCATAAATGACTAAGTTATGTCGTTCGTCTTCCATCACTGATGGATAAGCCAAATCCATCAGAGCATTAAATCCAAAGAAAACAAAACACACACTGGGTCCATCCTTCACTGAGTGCTGCTGCATAGTGAGTACAGGAGAGACACAAATGCCCGCAGTGATGCAGACAACTGGAAAGCAATCAAAATCCTTTATAGATTGATATTACCAGACCGCTGGTCTGCATGTTAACACAAAAATTTACATACATGAGTTTAATGATGTGGTTAATGATTTTGTTAAGTAATGGCCACCTGAATCCTCTCTCTTCTCTCTCTCTCTCTCTCTCTCTCTCTCTCTCTCTCTCTCTATCATACCAAAAATATTTTTAAAATCTAAACTAATTTACTAAATACAAGACAAATAAAACTGCTTGAGTAAACTGGTACAAAATCCAATTATGCCACATAACAGTAGTGGGCCGTTATTAATTGCCTAATTCGTCCAACAACAACAATGTCCACAAAGGTCCGTTAACTTCCATGCTGTAAATAATATAAAAATATTCAATGCAGTAGAAAAGTTAATGTACCATACTGCTGTTTATATAACACTGCCTTGCATAGCCACACAGGCCTAATCTAAACTGTGTTTAGTGACTGTTTTAATAATAATAATAATAATAATATTATTATCAAACTGTAGGCATCACACCGTTGAAGCAGAATAGACTTTGCAGTATTTGCTGCTTTCTGATGTTTTTTTTAAATATAATATCAAGAATACTGAATGTTGATGCGATAGTCAGGTTGTAGTAATAACCTGAAGCAAATAATAAGATTACCCCTCCACCTCCTACTCAGTAAAAACACACAGTGTGTTGACCTTCAGCTGTCGGTGTGTGCATTCAAAAGAGACAAATGGAGGACGACAGAAAACCCACCCTTCAATGCCCTGTTGTGTGGAAAGCAAACATCACACACCAGTTGTCTCATGATGTGTATTTATATCTTAACTGAGCATCAGATGCAAAGCGTGATATCCAGAGAAGGAGAAGAAATGGTTGCATAACGACAGGTGGACCTGGATGCCTTCCAACCACCTACAAATAAAAAAAAATATCTTCACGTCCTTGTAGGATTACACAGTTATCTGTAAGGTAAAACAAATGAAAATCTCTCATGACTATCAAAACAAAAAAATGTAACTTGACTGTGACCAATCTGTGAACATGTTCAGTGACGACGCTGTGGTTGCCAGACCTTAGCGAACGATGAACGAAATGCATCACATCGGCTTTGCGGCGAGCGATAATCCATCACTGAGACCTCCGTTGTAAAGCTGCAACAGCACGAGAGCTGTGGCCCTGCAGTGTTGAGGTGAGAGGAAACTCTCACTGCGTTTGAAAGAACTGTAAACGTGACAGCTAATTAGAGTCAGAAAGAGGACAGCCTTTATTCTGACACACAGCAGCTCACACATTTATTTAATGAGCCCAGGATCCCGATAACAGGATTCTCTAATATGTTGTAGCTGACACAATAGGCAGAAATTTTATAATATGTCCTTTGGTCCCCCCCCAAAAAAGCTTCATTAGCAGTGTAGCTTCCCTGAAAACAAAGGAAAGCGTTAACTGAAAATCAGCAGCTGGCTTCTTCCTCTCTAGCCTTTAATTACAATTCCACTGGTATCGATTTTAAATCCAGCGTCCATGATGACTTAATTCTTGCGGAAACAAGAGAGAGAGAGAGAGAGAGAGAGAGAAATCTGCTGAGATGAAAAACAAACTGCCATTCGACTTTGGTCATCTAATGTGTGGTCACTGATAGAAAGCGTTTGTGAGTTTTGCGAGGTCACGTTGCGCTCAAGAGAGGCGTTGCGGTTTGCAACTCAAGTAGCCGGCCTGGCTTTCCTGATTAGTCTGCAAATTCGCTGCTGATGAGCTTCCTGAATTAATCAGCGCTGTTGACGCCGATGGCGTTGACTGATCAGGGAGGGGGGAAAAAACGACATACTGCAGCCCCGGAGGATATCACAGCTCAAGTCTTAGCTTCAAACTGTGGTCTGCATGAACTGCACTTGTGGAGACTTGTTTGTTTGCAAAGTGTTAAACGTCAAAGCAAATCTTACTTTTATGTTTGACAAAAATCTGGACCAAATTTTGAATAATAAAATGCTGGAATTTAGAACTATTTGTCAATCTTTACGTGTGGTTCTGTCAATCAGCTGATTAATTAGTCACCTAAATACTGCAGCTTATTGTCACAGTGTGAAGAAACGTCAATTGTTGTCTTAACGCCAATCCAACATTAGAAGCAGGAAATGACACATTCAGATTCAATACTCTCATATGTCTTTTAAAATGTGAAGAACCGATGACACATAGCTGGACGAGCTTCTCGTCCATGGCTCCCTGACTCATGTGACGCAGCACTGATTTTATCAGGCCCCGTCTTCAGAGAGGATCTCTGTGCCTGAATGCCTGCAACTGCCATTTGACCCATTCATTACCAAAAATCTAATTACAGGCCTCCACATGGTACTCATTTTAACCATTCATGTCTGCATAATTACTTTAGGCAGAGATGAAAGGGGAGAGAGAAAAGTACAAGCAGGCCTGTCAAACACTATCCCCCCCGACAGAATCAAGTTATCCATCACATTAAACTGATTCGTACCAACACTGGTTATCATCAGACTGTGGCTCACATCACACTATGTTATGGCATATATTATTTTTACATCTACATTACTTTATACACGGTGAGCTGACAAATAAATGAAATAATTAATATTAATTATGTTTATACATACACGCGCACACTGTACGGAAGTGGAGAAAAATGGATGTAAGAAGTGAAGCGCCCGTATCCTGATTTTGAATTGACTGTTTATGAAGTGAAGGCAATAAAATAAGCATTAGAGCCATGTTAAAACCTTGTTCGATACAAGCAATCATGTTGTTGGCCGGAGATGAGGAGAAAATGATTGTCATCGCTACTTCAATGTTTTTTAATGCATACTTGTTTCTTGGTAGTCCGTCGGGATCCGACAATGATTGCATAGGTAAAAATACAACCCAGTGAGTTTTTGAGGAAAAATACACAGTGTAATTTTATATTTCAATATCAATAATAATAATAATAATAATAGAGGGGGGAAATTAATTAAGACAACTTAACAATTTTTAACTTTAAAGTTCTAAATGTATTTTAGTTCACATTATAAAACATGCAACTAGGAGACTGTAAATACTGATTACCATGTAATGAACTATGTGGTCTGTGCATGTTCAGTATCAGTATACTTCCAGTTTTGGGGCCTTTAATTAATTTAATTTAATTAATCAAAGTATTTTTTTACTCAATTAAAAAAAGCCCCAGACTCCAAATTGGTGATGTCCTACCAACAGCTAAAAATACAATGTTATTTAATGTATGAGAGGTATTTTAAATAGAAGCTAACCCACACCGGAGAAGCTGCAACAACTGGATGTTTCCCACGTGTAACTTAAAGAGACTATAACAATTACCAATGCCAACATCTTTATGTGCATTACATAATAAATTTTGCCTCGCTCTCTATCTTCAGTCCTTCTTTACTCACGCGTTGCAAATATTTCACAGAGAAAGCAGTTTAGTGTGTGTTACGCAGCAAAATTAACACGCCACCCTTAAAATCCTGACCCCACAACACATAAATCCGTGTTATCTTGCCACAGCAGCAGTAGCGGCCCTGCTTACTGAGTCCTCCTGAGAGCTTCCAACCCCCCACCCCCACCACCTCCTGTGCAGGCTGGCGCAGACTATAACAGACTGAGTCAACCCGACAACAGCTGCCAGAACCCCGCAAGCCTCATCCTCCAGACACTGATGGATTGTGGGAGGGGAGCCAGGGTGATTAGCCCCTGACGTGGGAGAATTACTGCAGCGTACCACCCACCCCCCTGAAAGAAATTGCGCCTAAGTGTCAGCGTAAGGCATTCACACAACATTAAGTCACCCTGTTAGTGCCCATTCAGTCTTACAAATGCACAGCGCCTGAACTCAGGATGCCAAGAACAACAAGTGGCAAAACGTGCATGATCGAACTCTTTTCGATTTAGTGGGGAAATACAAGAAGATAACAAAAAGAAAAGAAAAAAAAAAACAGACAGTGATCGTGTTGAACATGTTTTGATTTGTTTAAAAACTGGACTGAGAGTCAAATATTTGCTCGTGCCTCGCCAAGCATTTATTCTTAACTCCTTCGGTCACATTCGGTACCTGTCATGAGCCTGACAGTGACATACACCGACGATGGTCCACTGGAGGAAAAATAATGGTGCTTCTATTTAAGGGAATATCGCTCCTCGGAAAACGAATTAACCGAGAGCTGCTGTTTGCCTACTCTGCCAAAACTACAACAAGTCATACCATCTCTGTTTCTAGAGGACATATCTCCTCTCACACAGCAACGGGCTGTTACATCTGTTCTCGTCAGAATTTTTTTCCCCCCTCATGCCATTTATTTCACTCTTGCCTCCTGCAAAAAAATCCTTTCCTCCTGTTATTCAATAAACATTCTGAACAAGCTGTCCTCGCTTACTTTTCCTGCCTCGGAGAGCAGATGTTCATTAGGGGGAAGTGGAGCTTGGTCGTCCTCACCGTGGACAGTCTTATTCAGGTATGGCTAAACCTCGGCACCTGCTCAGAGCATCGCAGAACAGTTTGACAGAATGGAAGCTGAGAAGTAGTAGTTGGAGATTCATCAATTAACGCCCAGACCACAGCTTTATCAACACTGCCAATACTATACCCTCCATGCCTTGTGCAGTGACATGCAGAAATCAATTATTTAGGTAGCATGGATCAGCAATTATTTTTGAATCAATTGTACATTTTATTGACATGTCTTATTAATTACAAAATCATCTGTACTAGTTTCTACATTGCTAATGTTATGATCTTTCTTTGTCTGACTAATGACAGCACATTCGATAACTAACCACATGCCAGTAAAAAGATTCAAAACAATAACTGCATATCAAGACAAAGGGCTCATTTCCACTTCCTCTCACTCTGAAGACTAGAGTCAAAATATCAGGATGCAGGCACTGTCATCTGGTAACGTCATTTGGAGCCAGTGTCTGCACAGTAGCTATCACAGAGTTGATTCATCGCAAATCAAGATCTGCTATTTTTTTTAACCAACGTGATTAAAAGAGACTGCACTGTAACAGGTCTTATTTGTCTTCAAGGGAAAAATGTTTTGTGACATCTATACAAGGCAATTAATTTCCCACATTGGTCATACAAGACAAATAATGTCATTAGAATGACCTTTATCTGATAAAAAAAATGCAGTCTAGGACAATATAATGAAATGCTGATTCTGTGGATGTGGCAGTTACCACATATAATTTCCTATGAGACCAAAAAAAAAATCAATATCCTTGTTCACTGTGGAATACGTGCTATTCTGTACAGTCCCTATCAATGCCTGCCGTGGTTCCATCTCACCACAACAGGCGAGAGAGTTTTCATCAGACAAACAGCTGTTCATCAAAACAAAACATCCTTATCATCGTCATAGCAGCAGACAACATATGCCGTCTGAAATTACAGACATTTATTCTGACATCCTCATTTGGTTAGGTTGCAGATAAGCAAATACTGAAATATCACAGTGCTGTAGCTTGTATATCAGCTCAGAGAAAAACAATCTGCTGACCCAGGCAATGATGAAGACAAAACTACATTCTACCTCTATGTATGTGGTAACAGCTGCCCAGTCCAAATCCAAAATGTAAGAATTTATCACAAATATACCAGGTAGTATCACTAAACAGAAAACTGTAATAACGATTTAGTGCGTCAGGTAAATAGTATGGATATCCTACACAACCCTGCAATCCCTTGTTGAGTTTTCTCTGCATCATCAGATTCAGGACACTGCATTTGTACGTGCTCAGCAACTTTGTTTTTCCCACAAGGTTTCAGACTTTGAAAGACGCAATACGTAACATGTAGTCACACTGAAATCTGACGCACACACTCAAATCATTTACTACGAGTTGCTGACTTGATTTGACAAAGCCGCCATAAATCGACCGCACTCCAGGCTCCTACTAAGTTCTCAGCTGTGGGCTGAGGAAAACAAATTAAGAAATGATTTACCAGTTAATGAATTGTGTTTTAAAAGTATAGCCCCTGGCAGTTAGTTCACTCATCCAACAAACATGCCAGGCCTTGTCTTCCTGTCACCTGGATAGCTGGGTATATAACCAACACTGAGACACTGCTACACCTCACTCCACTCAAACTCAGTAATGAACCACAAGTCATCAATTACTATCAGGCATGCTAAACAACACCAGTACCAAAGCTGTCAGTTTATTAGGGACATCTAACTGTCAACTATCCTGCAGTACAAGTAGTTTGCAAACATCAGATTTCGGCTGAATGTTTCTTTGTGTGTGAGATTCTGGTTTGTTTCGTTGTGTTACTGTATTATGTTACACTAAAAGGTGTCCAAACAATTTTGTCAATCCTTGTTTAAATAAACAGAATGGTAAACGATCATAATCAATGATCATTTTAGTTTTAAAACACATTATAGAGACTCTTAATCAAAAGATTATTCTTGTTTGTTTGTTATAGCAACAACAACTGACCTCTTTGCAAATAAATGATAACACTCACTTTGCACAAAGTTACAGTGGACAGCGTGTATTTATTCTGACAGAACTCTGGTCAAGTATTAACACCAAACAGAATTTTCCATTTACATTTCCACAAGTTCATTTTGACTCCATAACAAGCAATGGTCGCATTCGTGCATGTTTTAGTGCTTATCTGAGCACATGATATCCAGCATGTTTACTTAACAGGGACGATGATTGTTTTAATCAGCATTGATTACCACGTCGATGCGAGTGGTCACACTGGTGTGATTAATTGTCAACCATCAGCAGGGCGACATTAAATTGGCGTTTTTATGAATGGAATTTGGCAAGACGGAACCGGATCGTGTTCTGGGCCGGTCAGTATGCAGACTACATCCCGACAAAGCACCGGGTACACCGGGTCGGGTTGACGTGTGTCTGAGCCGAGATCAAAGCAAAACAGACTCACGACTTGCAGCGGCCACGAAAAACGACTAAAACTGCCCCAAAGTCCTTCTATAAAAACTAGCATTTACATCCACGTTTAAAAAACCACGACAGCGACAGGACATAACTGTTAGCGGGCTAAAGATGGACTAAAGAAAAGGTTGCAGGGGAAAGACACAAGGGGCCATATGTCTCATCTGGCCAATTAGCTAGCCAGCTAGCCAGCAGTGGTCACAACAACATACATCTGCTCCCACTACACCAACAGGACAACGTTAGCTTCTGTAGCTACTCACCCCAGCACAAGAGTCCGGTGTGTCGTAAAAAAGACCGAGTCACGGCCGCTCGGCGGGTTTGTCGAAGCGCTGAAACCCCGTTAGCGGCGGGTTAAGTGCGGCTCAGTCTGCGGACAAGCCTGCGGTGGTGCTGCGTTCCCTGCCCGCACCGCTCACAGCTCCATTAAAAACTGCATTGTTGGAGCGACGGTCGGACAAACAGCGGCGACAGCCCGCGCGCACAGCATTGTGGGAAATGATGTTTGGGGTGTTTGAACAATTGGGAGAAAACGGAGAAAAAGCTCCACCTGGTGGCCAATGTCGGCAACATGTGTCGACCCCACGAGATGAGTTCTATCTATCTATCTATCTATCTATCTATCTATCTATCTATCTATCTATCTATCTATCTATCTATCTATCGAATCGAATCGAATCGAATCGAATCGAATCGAATCGAATATAATATAATATAATATAATATAATATAATATAATATAATATAATATAATATAATATAATAACGCCACTCCTGACAGGGCTGTAGCTAATGCTCTAGCTCCAGGGGTGGCGGTAGTGAGTCAAAACTGGCTGCTTCAGTCGCAGGCTGATGACGTATTAGATGGAAAATGGAGAGAAAACACATGTCCGCCTTTGCCTTGTATCAAACCTTATCTGCAGCCGAGCTTCCTCCAGCTAAGAAGACTTCACTGCCGGTAGATATTATTATGATCACGTGGTTGATGTTCTGACTTTGTGTCTGAGCTGCTCGGGGATCTGTTGTGAAACTACTAGATCTTCTTCTACTACTACTACTATTCCAGTGTGTCCAGCCTTCCACTATGAAACCTCTCTTGTGTTTTTGTTTTTCCAGGTGGTCGCCAAGAAGAGAAAGAGAAAGGAAAATGGAGTCGTAGTCATTAAAAGCAACACAGTTAAAGCTAAAATGAAGTCTGACAGGAGGAAAGTGCGAAAAAAGCCCCTGAAGTCTGCACAAAGAGATGAGACCCTGCGGAGAAGCTCAGGAGTAAGTGTGTGTGTGTGTGTGTGTGTGTGTGTGTGTGTGTGTGTGTCTGCCTGCCTGCCTGCCTGCCTGCCTGCCTGCCTGCCTGCCTGCCTGCCTGCCTGCCTGCCTGCCTGCCTGCCTGCCTGCCTGCAGCAGGGATGCAGGGACAGATGCTACGAGCTGCTATGTTCATGCCCTCATCAACAGCATTTCCTGTTATAGCACCGGTGGCTTTATGTTTCAGAAGCAGCAGCAGGTGGAGCAGGAGGAGGAGGAGTGTGTGAATGGAGACGATGAGGATCTCGGTTCTTTGCTGGTCAACCTGGCAAGAGTCAACAACAGCAGGGAGAGAGCAAGCCAACTGTTCCAGTGGCTCATCAGCCCCATTCCTGTCAAAGAGTTCTTCAGGTACAAATGAGAGTATCTCTCTGTGTCCACTGAATCATTCTGAAGTAGTGAAGTAGTCGGACTCCAGGAAATGATTTGTCACATTTTTGTCTCTGTAGCCCAAAAGCTGATCAACAAGATACAGTTTTGAAACATTGATTTTATAATGGGGGGGGTGGTTATTTAAATTCAAAATTAAATATCCTTGCTGTAACACTGTACTGTATTTTTTTTCCCTTTCATTAGAGAAACTTGGGAAAAGAAGCCCATTCTTGTTCAACGCAAAAATCCAAATTACTACCAGGGACTGTTCTCCACAGCAGAGTTTGATCGGATATTAAGAGAAGTAAGGATCTGGTGTATTATGTACAACACACATCACTCATTCATCATGCATTTAACTATTGTTTTCTATTCTGTTGCTTATGTGCTGTTAAATCGAAGGAAGATGTTCAGTATGGAGTAAACGTGGATGTCACAAGCTACATTAATGGCCAGAGGGATACGCACAATCCTCCAGGGAGAGCTCTGCCGTTCACTGTGTGGGACTTCTATGAGGTAAAGTGGCAAACGGGCCAGACACTAATTTATTCTCAAAGTTTAATCTCATTTTCAAAATTTCCAGGTTGTGTTCTTTTGTTTCTGTTGTTTAATGGCAGTTGGCAAACAACATCAAAACACATTAAATAACAATACATCTCCCATTGCCGTTAACTTGTAATGTATTCATGTTTTCCAGCGTGGCTGCTCCATCCGAATGCTGAATCCCCAGGCTTTCTCCTCCACCGTGTGGAACGTGCTGTCCATTCTTCAGGAGCAGTTTGGCAGCATGGCAGGAGCCAACGTGTACGTACTCGACACAACGCTGTCACCTGACTCTAAGGTTTTGCCATTTCAGTCTTAAATGTATGTTTTCCTTCACCAGATACCTGACGCCACCTGGAACACAAGGCTTTGCTCCACATTATGATGACATCGAGGCATTTGTGGTTCAGTTGGAAGGGAAGAAACACTGGAGAGTCTACAACCCAAGGTAAGGTACAGCAGGAACATTGAGGCAAGCTGGTATAAGCTATGACCAGTGCAGATGTTAAGAAATCCAATGTGAGCTTTTCGAACTTTTTTAGGACAGAAGATGAGGCCTTGCCTGTGCTTTCGAGTCGTGAGTACAAAAATATTTGATTTATAGTATTATTTATGATTTATTGATGACTATATATGCTATTGGTTTTTAACACATCGGAGAGAACGCTTCCACAAGTGTGATGCTGATGATGTCATACTGGACTTCCTCTTCAGCGAACTTTGATCAGGAAGACATTGGGAGGCCAATCATGGAAGTGGTGCTGGAAGCTGGAGATCTCCTCTACTTCCCCAGAGGATTCATCCACCAGGGCGACTGCCTGCCAGATGTTCACTCCCTGCACATCACCGTATCCTCTTACCAGAAGAACAGCTGGGGGGATCTTCTGCAGAAGGTATAGTACTAGATGTCCATTTCATGTCATCATTTCATGCACCAAACATTTATTGATTAATATATTCGAATGATCAACATTTTTTATTTTGTTGCCCTAGTAACAGTAATTTAACATAACCTTTACTGCTATTAATACTTTAAGTTCCTGGAGAAAAACTACATGTAAATCAATCAATTTGTATTAGGAATATAGAGGGAGTTCTTGTTCATCTCTGATAACACAGAATCAATGGAAATAAACACAAAGCAAAATTTACTGAAGGTCTCGCAATGTGCCTGCCCCTTTTTAGCTGGTTCCAGCAGCACTGGAAATTGCAATGGAAGAGGATGTGGAGTTCAGACGAGGCTTACCACTGGATTACCTCACATACATGGGGGTCCAGAATTCTGACAAGGTTTTTTTCTAATAACTTGCTTATTTCCGCCACGGTCACAATCCTTTTTCATTATTCACCGAATCAAACTTTCTCTGTGTAGGATGACCCGCGTAGGACGAAGTTCTTCTCACAAATTGAGAGCCTGTTGAAGAAGCTTAAAAATTACGCCCCCGTCGATGCTGCAGTGGATCAGAAAGCCAGAGAATTCCTCCATGACTGCCTGCCCCCAGTGCTGACTCCAGGTATGTGACAGATTCTCTTTACAATCATGTCACTTTCAATTCACATGGTTCAAAAGCTCGATTACGAAACTGAACCAAGGCATTTGAGCTTTTGTATGAATAATAATTACTGCATATTTCACAGAGGAACTGGGCAGCAGTGTCCAGGGTGCACCAGCAATGTGGGAATGTGGACAAGTAATGTATGCGGGTGCTTGTATCAATACCGACACCCGAGTCAGAATCCTCCGTGCTGGGTGTGCAAGGTAATAGAACTTTCATTCAAAATTCTAACCACATGTCTGGCAGGTTCAGAATTGGACTATTCATAATGTAAACTCTAATTTGTTTGACTATGTGTTTTCAAGGATAACGTTATCATATTCTATCGTTATTATTGTTGATAAAGCTGAAATATGATGAATTGGTAATGTAAAACATTTAATTTAGCTTCTAATCATTCTGTCGGCCAGATTATGCAGCGATGGAGAAGCTGTTCATCTTTATTACACAACAGAAAACTCCAGAGTTTACCACAAAGAGGAGCTCAAGAGTATCGAAATCAAACCTGAGGTAGACTGGAAAATCTGTGCAAGGTGGCATGCTTTGTACATGATGTTCTTATGGTGTCATTGCCTAATAGTTGGTTTCTTTTCAGCACACAGATGCCACAGAGTTTCTGATCCATTCTTACCCCAAATATGTGACAGTAGGAAGCTTTCCCTGTGATTCTGATGAGGAAAAGGTATACATTTTATGTACATAAAATCTATATGATCACTGTACAGCTAGGGTTTTTTTTTTACCAATAATGGCTGTTAATGTTTAATGCAGATATTATTTTTAAATGATATCTGAGCCTACATTTGACCTGTTCCTCATATTTTTGCTTAGGTTGCACTGGCAGAACTGCTATTTGAGAGGGGGATCATCCACACTGAGGAACCTTTGTAATGGCCGCAGATTCTTCAGATATGCTGACTACATTAGTACACTCAAACAGCCTTTGTACAGTACAGTATTTCATTCAAAAGCCTTCTTGTACTTCATATGTTAATTAGCCAAAGTGGAATGACCTCACTGAACAAAGCCACGTTTTCATTGGTTTTGTATTTGGCCACAAATAAACCAGTTTTTAAAATGCAAATGAAAATGATGTTGTGCTTTACTCAGCCAAAGTACCAAAAGAGATTAATGAGAAAGGGCATGTTTATTTATGGTTGATACAACTCAATAGCAGAGGTACAGTAGAATTAAATTATCTGGTTTGAGGGGCCACCCATCAGTCATTCACACCACAGATGACAGGACACCTTCCATGTAGGAGTAGTCTACTTCCAGGTCACCTCCTCTCCAGGCTTCAGTTCCCTACAGACCATAGGGATTAGGAAGTTGCATGACATGTGTAAGTGAACATGGTTGTCAACACATGACCTTTTTAACATTGACCCCCTTCTGTTTGTACACTTTATCTTACCTCTGGTACAAAAGACTTTTGTTCCTGAAAGCTGTCAACTTCTGGTCCTGTTGCCTGTCTAAGTATATTCCAATCACAAAGCCCATGGGGACCAATATGTTCACCCAGTGTTCCCGTGCAAAGGCTACAAAGTTAACCATGGTTCCTACAGGAAAAAGCAAGGGAATTAATGCAACACTAATTCAGTAGCATTCGCTTTGTCACACATTTTGAACCTGTTTGCCAAAGCAGGACTTTGAGAGACAAAATACAAGACAACGCACTTGTGCCTTACAAATCTTAACAATCTGTACAGACAACATTAACATCAACAAAACAGTCAAACGTAACCGCAAACTGTAGCTACCAAACCGATTGTAAAGTTGCACAAACACATTTTAAGTACTAAATATTAATACATCTTCCACGCTTGCTCCAGAAAATACACATGACAACATTTGTCATTTAACTATCTGACTCGAGGGAAGGTTTACAAACTAATTTGGACGCACTTGCACACATGCTAAACGCAAAAGCTAGCAGCGACTGGCTAGCTACCTAGCATCAGCGACCCATGTTAGGTTTTCATTGAGCACGGTTTCTCATTTTAAAATAGCCACTTTTAGCACATACAATGTGCATAACGTTTTAGCACAACTGCTCATACAATAAAAATAGAAATGACATTGTTATTACGAGAATATCACCTTCTTTTCAAACCAAGATGCGGCCTTCCTTTCAGACAGAGGACATTGGACTAAACCAACTGGTCACATACGTTGTGTTCATTCGAGCAAAAAGAAAAAAACACTAAAAATAACTATTAACGTGATTATGTTTGTTATTCAGAAACGTTTGATTACGACACTATCAACTAGTTGACTGAAAGTTTGCATAATAAATTATAATTCAGTGCTGTAACAAAAAATAATGTTTCGTTTCACCTCTAAAGTTGGTATACTCCTTTGCCCTTTCACCCATGAGGTAGCGGCAAACATGTCTGCTAATGGTCTTTCAAAAACGCTAATCAAAATGTCTTAAAGTTAGCATTATAGAGACGCCACCCATATTTTTGTTTAAACGGGATGGTATTTATATTATCGCACATTTGATGGTATGTAACATGTTCCTGTTTCTCGATTATAGTCACTTGTGTGCACACGCTTAAAAGTAGCTAGCATGCTAAGTATGTGGTGTTATTGATTGTTTGAGCTGTGACTAGCAACCAAATTGTTTAATTGCTTAGTCTTTACAGTCTTGTCACATTTATGTCACAATTATGCTGCATCGTGTTGCTTTATCGTTCACTTTCACATCAAAACAGAAATAATATTTTTTTTTTGTGGTTAGGTACAATTGAAAGAACGAAGCGATGCTTACTTTGCTCATTCATTACAGTCGCGGTAATCTGCTGTTTTTGATTGATCGGGTGATTCGTGTTTGCAGTTAGACTAATCTGTAATACATTTGCAATTTCAGCGTGACAACTGAAGAAAAATGACGTCTATAATCAAGCTGACCGCTGTGTCAGGGGTCCAGGAGGAGTCGGCCCTCTGTTACCTGCTGCAGGTGGATGAATTCCGCTTCCTGTTGGACTGTGGCTGGGATGAGAACTTCTCCATGGACATCATTGATGCTATGAAACGGTAATCGCTCTTGATTGTTTACATTCTTTTGTCATCAGCTATATACATTTACATATGCAAAGAGTACTCCTTGATCCACTGAAGTTTGGATTGTGCTACATTTATACAATCACTTTGGACAAATGTGCCAGCCAGTCAAATTGAAGTAAATTTATTTATTTTTCCCTCCTCAGATATGTTCATCAGGTCGATGCTGTGCTCCTCTCCCACCCTGACCCCTTACACTTGGGAGCCCTGCCGTACGCTGTTGGCAAACTTGGTCTCAACTGTACGATTTATGCCACAATTCCAGTCTATAAGATGGGTCAGATGTTCATGTATGATCTGTATCAGGTAAGGAGAGAGTCATTTAATAACCAAGCTCAACTGAAAGGCTGTAGTAGCTTCATAACCATTTCCTTATTTCCTTTTTAGTCTCGCAACAACAGCGAAGATTTCACTCTCTTCACTCTTGATGACGTGGACTGTGCTTTCGATAAAATCCAGCAGTTGAAGTACTCTCAGATTGTCAACTTGAAAGGTGAGTTAGTTGCATATCCCTAGATCAGAATTCACCAGGTTTTTTCACAGCTACTAATGTGTTTTTTTACATTTTTATTTAACTTGACAGGCAAAGGACACGGTCTGTCCATCACACCACTCCCTGCTGGTCACATGATAGGAGGCACCATTTGGAAAATTGTGAAGGATGGGGAGGAGGAGGTTGTTTATGCTGTGGACTTTAACCACAAGAGAGAGATGTAAGCACTGGCGTAACATAATAATATCAGCCATAATTTTGTTTCTTGGTATTGTCTGTTCATTAACGTTTCACTCTGTTTCCAGCCACCTGAACGGCTGTACACTTGAGAGCATCAATCGTCCTTCCTTACTTATTACAGACTCGTTCAATGCCACATATGTGCAGCCACGTCGTAAACAAAGAGATGAGCAGCTCCTCAGTAAGTAATGGGAAAAAGTTTTCTCTTAAACAGCCCTTAACATTTTTTGTTTTTTTTTACCAGCCATTCATATGTTTGTAAAACTCCTGAAAGTGAAATTTAATAAAACGGGCGAATAGTGCAGCCCTAACATAGCTTTTTTTTTTTCCTCCCCAAAAGCTAATGTAATGGAGACACTGCGGGGTGACGGTAATGTACTTATTGCTGTGGATACAGCTGGGCGTGTGTTGGAGTTGGCTCAGCTCTTGGACCAGATTTGGAGGACGAAGGATGCTGGGCTGGGAGCTTACCCACTAGCTCTGCTTAACAATGTCAGCTACAATGTAGTAGAGTTTTCCAAGTCCCAGGTATTATTCACTGATCACACTTGAGAGTATATTGTACCATAGCGTACTGAAAAGTGTCTTGCTTTAATTGGTGTGCAGTAGCAGATAATATATAAAGGCAATTTAACAGACAAATAAATTAGAATCTACTGTTTGTTTGTAGGTGGAGTGGATGAGTGACAAGCTCATGAGGTGTTTTGAGGACAAGAGAAACAACCCCTTCCAGTTCCGTCACTTGACCCTGTGCCACAGCCTGGCAGACCTGGCCCGGGTGCCCAATCCAAAGGTGGTGCTTTGCAGCCAGCCAGACCTTGAGTCCGGCTTTTCTCGAGAACTTTTTATCCAGTGGTGCCAGGACACCAAAAACTCCATCATCCTGACCTACCGCACCACCCCAGGAACCCTGGGCCGTTACCTCATTGACAACCCAGGAGAGAAGATGCTGGATTTGGAGGTGACTAGCAGTCATGATGCCTATTTCCATTTTATTTAGATTTTCCCAGGAACCTTTTAACATTCAGATTTGGCAAAATCAAAAAAAGCAAAAATGTGTCACTATCATTTGCACCATAGCCATTTGTCACTCTCATTATGCCAGGTGCGGAAAAGAGTGAAACTAGAAGCCAAGGAGCTGGAGGAATATCTTGAAAAGGAGAAAATAAAGAAAGAAGTAGCCAAGAAACTCGAACAAGCAAAAGAGTAAGAGATACCGCTCTTATTGGGTGGTTTAAGGGTTACATCTTTATTTTGCAAAACACATCATGTACGGTAATTTCACAGGCTGATTACAACTAAAACGGTCAATTATGTAAAAAGCCTACAAAAATGTTAACGATGGTCTACATAACAAATGTAAAACAGGCTGTTTAAATGTAAATCTGCTATTGGGAGATGATGCATGTTATTAAGACATTTACACCTGTTGTTTGCCCTTGGAAAAATGTAAGCGGCGTCTGCTCAGTTAATGTTTATTTAATGTACTTGCAGGGTGGATGTGGACTCCAGTGATGAGAGTGATATGGATGATGATCTGGACCAGCCAGCTATAGTGAAAAACAAACACCATGACCTAATGATGAAGGGCGAGGGGAGCCGCAAAGGCAGTTTCTTCAAACAAGCCAAAAAGTCTTATCCAATGTTCCCCACACATGAGGAACGGATCAAATGGGACGAGTATGGGGAAATCATCAGGTACTACAGTAATGATACTTTTACACGTAAGAATACTTAAACAATCTACTTCTTCTGCCTTTTAACAGTTAACTACTGTGTTTTCAAAGGCTTGAAGAGTTTCTGGTTCCTGAACTGCAAGCCACAGAGGAGGAGAAAAGCAAACTGGAATCTGGGTTGACCAACGGTGATGAACCTATGGACCAGGATCTTTCTGTTGTTCCCACTAAATGCATCTCCAGTATGGAAAACCTTGAAGTTAGGTGAGTGATCATCTAACCCAGGGCCTCCTACAAATAAGAGAACTCAGTGTCTTTGCTTAAATGTGAAGATAAGAGATACTTGTCCTTTCATCTGTGTTATTGTTTAACATTGTTTGATAAATCAGCAGTATGAAAATGCTTTCCAATTTATGTTCATTTAGAGCCAGAGTAACGTATATAGACTACGAAGGTCGCTCTGATGGTGACTCCATCAAAAAGATCATCAATCAGATGAAGCCCAGACAGCTTGTGATTGTTCACGGGCCACCAGAAGCCAGTCTGGACTTAGCCGAGTCCTGTAAGGCCTTCAGCAAGGACATCAAAGTCTACACACCCAAACTGCAGGAGACTGTGGACGCCACCAGCGAGACACACATCTACCAGGTGAGCCTCAGTTAAGCCCCACAGCACTATTACCACATTTATTTTAGATTGGCTATAAAAACTAAAGTCACACCTAATAAATATTCTGCCATGAAATAGAATTTCGGTTGTTTGTTTTCTGTTTTTTGTCAACATATTTTTTGGCATTGTACGGTTGACTTATTGAGCAGCTGTCTGTGACAGGCCAGGTTGTTCACTCTCTATCATCTTCTTATGACAAAGGTGCGGTTGAAAGACTCCTTGGTGAGCTCTCTGCAGTTCTGCAAGGCCAAAGACACGGAGCTGGCGTGGATCGACGGCGTGCTGGATATGCGCGTAGTGAAGGTGGACACTGGTGTGATGCTGGAGGAGGGAGAGAAAGAGGACGCGGATGACGGCGATCTGGCCATGGACACCGCCCCCGATCTTGGTATCGATCACAATGCCACAACAGTGGCAGCACAGCGCGTCATGAAGAACCTGTTTGGAGAGGACGAGAAGGAGGTGTCTGAAGAGAGCGATGTTATTCCCACGCTAGAGCCGCTGCCTTCGCAAGAGGTGAGGAAACAGACTTTTCACTGTTTGTATTAGAATTTTAGTCATGTGTGCAAGCACAAGACGATTTAGGACCCTGCAGCTGCTGCCAGTAAATAAAAACTCTTATTGTGCTTTTCCTTTTCCTGAAATATTTATCAGTGAGACAAAAAAAACTGACCTGCACATTCCTCTGTTCTCCCTCTAGATTCCAGGGCATCAGTCGGTGTTCATCAACGAGCCTCGTCTGTCTGACTTCAAGCAGGTTCTGCTGAGAGAGGGCATCCAGGCCGAGTTTGTGGGAGGAGTGCTGGTCTGCAACAACATGGTGGCTGTGCGCAGGGTGAGTGTGGCTCACTGAGTGCAACACCTATCAGCTGCCTGCAACTCCAGTCATCACTGACTCAAAAGGGACTCAGTGGACTTCTAGGATTTCTATGTACAATTTCCTTTTTTTATTGCATTGTAGAACCAAATGTCAGTACTTCACATAAAATGGAACATTAAGCACAAAGAGAAACCGATACTGCCAGCCCAAACGCACACAAAGCCCACAGGCAGGGATTAATGACTAAGGTGAAACGCAAAGCAGGAGTGAACCAGTAACAACAAAATGCATAATTGACAAGAACTAAATATAGCTGCAACCTAGTAAATGAAATCAGACAGAACGGATGCCATTAAAGAAGTGTGCGTGTCTGTGCACGCTGGCTGTTTTAAATGGGTAATCTTGATTTGTTTTGGATTCAGTTTTGTTCCAAAGAATGATGATCTTATATTCACATTGGTTTTAGAGGTTAGTAGAATGCTGCTCAGGACAAATACATTTTAAAGGTGACAACGTGTTGCCCAAAATGTAAATCATTGTTCTGTGACGACCTACATAACCTGTGTGCCTTTTGTGTTTTTTGTCCAGACGGAGGCTGGACGCATTGGCCTGGAAGGCTGCCTGTGTGAGGACTACTACAAGATCCGGGAGCTGCTGTATCAGCAGTACGCTGTGGTATAGCAGCAGCAGCAGCAGTACATAGCGACACAGAAAGGAGTGTACCACACTCAAGCAAGCTCTGCCCCCATGGACTGCTCCAGCTGTTTCACTGCAAACCCCGTTGTACATTTTTTTCCTTTTTATATTTTTTTCCCCCCAGATGTTAGTTGTTGTTTTCTATCATTAGTTTACGTGCACAGACTGTGTGACCGAATTTGACACATTTAAACCTCATCTGTTCAGTGAATTCTTTATGGATGGAAGAAAGCGTGGCAAATCATGTCATTAATTTTTTTTTTTTTGTTCTTTGAAAAAAAGCATCACTTTGAAAGTTATGTCTGGGTCGTCATTTGATTGAACTCAGATATTCATTTATTTTTCCTCATCAGCTGATGAGACAATTACTCCTCATGATTCCTAAACAGAAATTGGTGGAAGTCCCCTTTAAACACACATACACTGAGTTTGATTTATTTTGCAGCAAGTTGGGGAAAAATGCTTTTGTTTACAAAGGAAAGAAACAGATCCATCAAACCACTGCATTAAGCAGATACTGAAGCACTCTGAAATGTACCCATGCATGTCCGTATGCTGCGTGATGATGTACACACGCTCTCTCATGCGAGCGCCATCACCGCACAAGCTGCACTGCCAACCAGGTCAACTCGTGTCTGCGCTAACAGCAGATGGAGACATTTTTCAGTCGTGTCAAACCAGCCTCTGAATAAACCATATCCAATCCGCCCATGCAGCAGCACCATCTGTAATACAGAGGTGAAATGACATTGTCCCAAGAGTGATAAGTGGGACTGGGTGTAGTTCGGCCTGCTGTGGAGAGCCAGGATTACAGTATCTCTTTACGTTGTAGGCAACTGTCTATTGCAGCAAAATGTTTGTGCCACAAGAAAAAAATAATGAAAATGGTTCAGCGGTTTATTTTCTTATCGTTTGCAGCCTCAGCTCTGTTGTGCCCCGGTGAGGTATAACCGGAGTGGGAGGAAGCTGGGCGATAAGAGGGAGCGTGTCAGGCGCTGAGGATGGAAGCGAGGCCAGGTATCATTGCTCCAGTGTTGTGTCCTCTGCAGCCGTGACTGCACGTCGACCCCGGCTGATTACAGATGCAGTGTTGTGTGAATCCCAGTGGTAGATCCGTTAACAAAGGCAGCTGTGAAACGCCACTTTTATTGGGGGGGGGGCAAAACAAGCCCCCCTCACTACAGCACCTCTTCACCACCACCACCCCCAACTCTCCAACCTCACACGTGCCCACGGTGTGACGACAACAGAGTCTCCTCCTACACCAATAGCCTGTTAGGCAATCGCACACACGTACACAAGTAGGACAGTGAGAAATGAGCCGCGTTGGAGAGGTTGTGTGTGTGTGTGTGGGGGGGGGTGGCTGGGTGGTTATCATGCACATGATTGGAGGAGTTGGACTCGAGCACGGATGGCTGGCTGATGTGCAGGCCCCGGTTTTTATACAGTTGCATAACATAGAGTCTTGCACTTTAGAAACATTAAAATTTAAATGCTCCTTTTTTTTTTCTTTTTAATCCGCGGCTCGCACAGACAGATGCTCGACAACAAATAAAAAAAATTTAAACGTTCGGAAAAGCACAGAGGACGCCTTTATTTTTTTATTTTTTTATTTTTATTTTTTTTGCCCTGAACCGCAGTAACCTGTGACAGAGGCGTAGGGCGGCGATGTGCCACAGATCATGCCAGCCCTGCCCAGTCACTGCTTTTCATTTTGATAATTGACGCCAGAAATGTCCATCAACTAATCCTCTTAGCTTTCATAATGCTGACTCTGTCACAGAAGCCCCTGTTTTAATGTAACGAGCGGCTAAGCCCGCGGCACAAGGCTGTGAGCGTCGCCCTGGGGCACGGAGGCCGCTCTGCCCCCTGGAGGCCAGCGAGAGACCCGCTCTCCACTCAACAAGTGACCCCTCGCTGACCTGTCGAGCCACGTCAGGTGATAAACAGACAAACCTGGCTCCAGGGAGACCACCTGTCTGCCTCTCGCGTGGAGCTCGCTCCAAAGAGAGCAACTCTGTGGCGTGCGTCCATTCATCTGCAACAGATTGGAGGATGAATGAACTTAATCCCTTTTGAATTCCTGGTCTCCTCACTAAGCAGACCACTTAACGTCAGCGACATCAGCAGCGCTAACGGGAAAGGGGGGGGCAAATTTCTATGAAACTGTGAAACCTCGCAATATTCATGCACAGCAAAACGCAGTTACATGATTTCATGTGCAATAACGAACTCTTGGCCATCGAGTGAAATCATCTTTAGATCTTTTTTCTTTGCCACTATAGTCATCTTAATTCATCTTCCTTTGGTCATGGTCCTCCAGTAGAAACATCTCCTGCCCACCCGCGCTTACGATACACACCGAGATGCTGAATTACACCATTGAGGAGGCGATCTTCTTATGAAACCCGTTCTTCACGCCCTGGCCACAAAGCGGGAACGCTCACGAGCACAAATCCACAAAGGCAAATCCACAAAGCCACTCGCTGCCAGATTATCCGCAGCCGGCGACGCTGCGGCTGCCATGTTGCCTTTTTTGATGTAACAATGCCTCACTGTTGCTCGGCCCGCTGGCAGAGAGAGACACGTGGATGACTTAACCATGACTGCATATGTAGGCCAGATCACATGAGACTGTTTTGCTTGGCACGAGTACAAACACTGCGTTCTCTTCCTGCCGGAGCAAAACAAACCCGACCGGGTGCTTGTCTGGAACTTGAGGAGATGCGGGGGAATACGATCAGGAAACATCCCCCGGACGCGGGCGATAACTGCATCCAGGCTGACGTGTGTTTCCAGCCAGTCAGCAGAATGCAACCTGGCCCGGCCCGCTCTTTCCGCTCAGCACATCACGGCGAAGCGGCCTGATCTGACGTGACATTGCTGACACCACCTTGGGAGCCGCGAGGAGGAGACCCTGCCGATGATTCACTCATCGCTCAGAAAACACGGCGAGGTTTAGCTGCCTGTGTTTACCCCTGCAGACGTCGCCTCCGGAGCCAGGATGCGCTCCTGAGCATGACACTGGTGCCGTGGAATACGGCTGAATCACTGGCAGGGAATGATGTTGACGTGGAAACGAGCAGAGGCCGGAGCGAGGACCCGGTGACTCAGCTCCACAACCATTTATCTTCGTGCCGTGCAGTCTGGATGCCAGCGGCCTGACGACTTGAATCTCCGACTTGTTCTGCGTGATTTCACTTGCAGCACTGGAAAAGTAAACAAAAGGTCATGACCTTTGCATGGTGCATATTAAGTCATAGTTGAGGAACCTTGATGAATCCCTGTGTTTAAGATCAAGTCGGTAATCGAGTCCTAACCTACTTTGATCACCTCAGTCGGTTGATGACTTTAACGTGATTCAACACATTCGATTCGGCTTTTGATCGTTGAGCTACAATAACACCACCTCGTCACACACGCAAATAACACTGCTGCGAAAAAAAGACCACGGCTGAACACTGTGTCATCTTAATTATTCAGAGGCCTGGAGGACATGTTAGTGAGTGAAGTGCGTTTAGACGTGTGACTTCACTTCCCCTTATGGATCCACTTAGATTGGATTCAGATGTGTCTTGAAGCCCTCATTGAGTTAGCCACTCACATGACACGCGTCACGATAAGACAGGACACCACCACACCGCACTGCGAGTCCGTATCATCCTGGGTTGGACTCACTCCGGCCCGGAACAACGTTTGCACCTTTTTCCGACTCGATCCGCAAACCGAAAAGCTTTGAAACTGAGCTATCGTGTCACGTTCCAGTCCTCCACTGCCTGGTTCTGAATAATGAGCCTGTGACATTAACAACTCCTCCTCATCCTCCCACAATGCACGCTGCTTTTGTGTCCAGCGAGGAGGTGTGCGGGGTGATGAAATCACACGGCAGGGAAATCTACTCGCTCACTCACTTGATCCCTCAAAAACACCCCCTTCCCCCCACCCCCCAGTGGATGAACTCACCCTAACCCGTCCTCTGCTTCAGAGCACTGCCGCCCCGTATTAATAGAGACTGCGACTGTGATGCTATCTTCCCAGAATGAATTGGCTTCATATTTCTGCCGCGGTCAGTGTGAATGGGCCTCTCCACTGCTCCACTCTTTGCAGACAGGGAAAGGTTGCACTTCTTTTTCTGCTCGGCGGACGAGAGAATAATGACGTTATTTATGTGCAGCTCATTACGAAAGGCGTAGTCTCGCTCTCTCTCGCTGGCACTCGTTTATATTTTATAAAAATATAAATAGAGTTTGACGGCAGAATAATAAAAAAAAGAGTTTTGGCAGTAAAAAACATTAGTACAACAAGAAGTGACGTGTTGATGTGATGTTTATTAAAAAGAGATATTTTATATTATTTATTATTGTCGTGAGGACAAACAACAAAGTAACTTTCCAGCTGAGATCCAGAAAACAATTTATCACACAGTGGGCAAGCAACGTGTGAAACGAGTTGATTAATTGATCTGTGGGTTTACAAAAAGCAAATCAGTGACTGTCACCGCTAATTAACTGTTTCTGTCACAGCTGGAGCAAAGATGAATATTTGCTGATTTTACATTTTTCATGTTTTCAATAAAGCTCATAAATCAATAAATCTTTAGAAAAAAAAATGTTTAAAACAATTTAAAAGATTACAGTCAATAGTGATATATCAGTGCTATTTTAATTGACTTATGGTAAGAATAAATGCAGGTTAATGCAGATTAATCAATAATAATAACTGTGACATCAGCTGTAGCGCTGATTAAAGGAGTAGTTTTGAGTTATGTAACCGTTTTTTTCTCTCGTGAGAGATAAACAAACGAGCCTGAAACACAAACGTTGGTTTATTAGCTGTTTTCTGGAGCATATAAATCTGCTTTACATTAATGGGAAAAAAAAATGTCTGACACGTAACGTTCGGCGCCGGCGTTGACTCTGGGCCTGATTGCGTTGCCCGATGTTGTCGACAGCTGAAGGGAGCAGACCACAATGTGTCCACTACACACAGATTAGACTCTTTGTTGCCCTGCTTCGTCTTCACACCTGAGCGGACGCACAAATAAACCTGCGGCGCTGCCACGGAATGCTCAACGCTCACGATGAATATTTTATTTTCCCTATGGCTGACTGAGGAGCTTCTGCTAGGGATGAAATCAGCAGGTCTCCAGAGACATCTCCTGTGCACACACACACACACACACACACACACACACACACACACACACACACACACCAAGCTTGTAGTGAGCTGTTAGTAAGAGCCATTGTCTAAAGTGGGCTTGGCAGTAGTTGGCAGGTTGAGGGGGAAAGGTTTTAGAGATGGAGGTATTTATCCCTCCATCTGTTTCATCTCCTCATATAATTAGTTGGATATTATGCTGGCAGTGTGTTGATGGAAGGTTTCACACCTCTTTGTCTGGCTCAGTCGTCTCTATACAACACACACACACGCACACAGACACACACACACCTCAGCAGTAAACGTGGATACACCGACACAGTGTATCACGGCTGTGGAGAACAATGCTACAACTGTGGAAAAGACGTTTTATGAAGCCACTTGTTGCGCTACGTGAAACAACAACACAACACAGTCCATCTCTCAGACTCAACTGGCCATAAAGGTGCATTGTGGGTAATGTGACTTTTTGAGAAAATTTGAACACAGTCACAAAAACTACTTGGCATTTACATCAAACAACACGTTTACATTACGCGGACTGCTCCTTTTGGGCGACACACACACACACACACACACACACTACATCTGGTTGTTGTCGAAGTTGAAGAAGACGGCTTGTGTGTGTTTGACCTCGTGGCTAAATCTTGAAGCTAAGCAGGCGTTGGCGCTGCTCCGCGACTGCCCGCCTGCTGTGTGGGCTGGGGCCTGGAGGGGGCTAATCCATGGGCACGGGTCACACATGTTGATGTGTATGTCGAGTCAGCACGCTGAAGACCCGAGCTGCAGGATAAACACAAGTCCTCAGAAAGCCCTGACTAATGACTGCGACGCCCTCACACGTCGTCCTGTTGGAGACGATGGGGTAAATCTTGGGGGGGGGGGGCTCTCCACCTTCTCTATGGTCCCTCAGCACTCGTGCGAGTTTGGACACGAGAGCTGAAGGAGACAGTCGGAAATTTGGGGCAACGTGTGTGTGTTTGCTTTCTTTGAGAAGAAAGATAAGAAGAAAGACACACGATGCAAATGTGTGCACAAATACCTCCTTACCTGTGTGTCAATTTGAACTGGCCCTGGTAAATACTCAGACTCGCACACCAGTCTCACTGCATCTTTGCAGGTGCATGGAAAAGTCAATTTATGGTCCACCTTGTGTCCATAGCACAGCTCGAGGTTTTTTTAAATATTCCTCCGTGAAGGAATGCACTACTGATACTGTATGTTTCATAGTGGTAATAGTTTGCTTTGTGTACAATCACTGTTTGTGTGAAGCAGTTTTCATAAGTTGCTATAAGCATGGCACGAGAAAATTAACTGGAGGCAATGAGGAAGTGTTTTATGTTTTGGGGGTGAAAAGCAGGAAGTGATGGCCCTAACCCGGAAGAGCCGTAACCTCAGTTATTCGGCCATTAAAGATGTCTGAACCAGAGGTGGAATATTAGATTTGGTTTGGTAACACGTCAATGGCGGGGCAGTGGTTGATGTTTTGGCCTCGTGGCGCACACCCGTGTTTTTTTTTTCTTTTCTTTTTTTGCGTGTTAATGCTGTTTGCACATGCAGGAGTCAGTCCTGGGGAAAGTTAAGGAGCCCGTCTCTCTCTCTCTCTCTCTCTCTCTCTGTGTGTGTGTGTGTGTGTCCATGTGTGTGTGTGTGTGTGTCCTCTCCTCTGCACTGAGGAGGGCTTCGTGTAGAGGGGGAGGTGCCCGCGCGAGGCCAGAGGCACGAATGCTGGCAGAATCCAACAATTAACCTTGATGAGCGCGGATTGGTTTCACTGCACGGGCGCAGGTGCGTGGAGTGCGCGTGACGGCGCAGCTGACGACCGGACACTGACGCATTTCATGCAAAACGCACACACACACACACACACACAGAGAGAGAGAGAGAGAGAGAGGATTCCGTATAGCAGCTGGTGTCGTGGTGGATTCTCCTCTTCGTCACGGGACGGGATGCAGGTTGCAGCGGGAGCCCGTCCGCCGCTCGCCGCCTCGCGCCGCCCGAACCCTGGATCATCTCCGAACTGATCCGATGCTCTATATCGGAATTTGACCGCCGTGTCATTGCCCGGTCTCACCGGTCCCAGCACCAGAGAGGGATCCGCTCGGCCACCGGGGGAGGGGGGAACCGCGTCCGCTCCACTTCTCTCCATCCGCGCTCCGGACCGGACATGAGGCGCGCGTCCCGGCTCGGTTCCGCGTGAAGAGGCGAGCTGGGCCGCTAGTTTATTCGGCTTCAAGGACGTAAAAAAAAAAAAGATAAAGAGAGAGAGAGAGAGAGAGAAAAGAGCGGGGAAATAAAGCTGCCGGACATGAACATGGAGCGGGACGATACCGACACCGGCACCGGGAGCGCGAGCGCGTCCAAAAAGACGATCATCGGCAAATTATTCAAAGTTCGCAAGAGGAGGGAGATGCTCACGGTCCAGGTGTGTTTCATCTGCAGTGTCCTCTTCGTGGCGTGGACCATGTCGGCACTGCTGACCACCACAGGTGAGTGGACAGAGATGGTGTGTGTGTGTGTGTGTGTGTGTGTGTGCGTGCGTGGGGGGGGGGGGGGGGGGGGGGGGGGGGGGGGGGGGGGGGGGGACACGGTGCCGAGGACGCAGCGGAGCCGCACGGAAATCTGCAGTGCGATCGTGTCCACGCGCGCACCTCCTCGGCTCGTGTCGATCACGGAGCCACCGCTCCCACTGATCACGGATACACAAGCCTCGGCTTCCATGTCAAGGGCATGTCATCACAACACTGTGGGGTTTTGTCCGGGATGCGCACGAGACGCCTGTGATTGTGTGTTTGTGTTTGTGTGTGTTTGTGTAGTTTGCGTTAAAATGGCTCAGGGTCCGTCCCACTCGGTGAAAGTCAGCTGCACGTGTCATTGTCAGGGTTTTTATTTAACTCTTAGTATTTGGGTGAATTCACGCGCGTGTTTGTCCGTGTATGCCGCAGTGTGCGCGCCGTGGCACGTTTTTTTTCTTTTTTAAATTTGCACAATCAGTGCACACGCACACCTCGTGCTCCACACGCGCACAGCGACCTCAGAAAAGGGAGGATGGTGAGAAACGGTGGTTACGTTTTTTTTTTAATAGCTGATGCACGAGGAGCGAATTCAGAGATTCAGATCGTGCAATGTGATTCCCCCCCATGCGCGCGCGCACCCACACAGGCACACAAACAGGCACACAAACATGCCCGCACGTGCACACGTGTCCAAACTCTTACCTGAGGCCCCTGGATACACTGCTACGCACAGCAGCCCCCCCCCCCCCACACACACACATACCTCCTACACAGTTATGTAATCTAACGACCATTCTTTGACATTTTGCTGGTGAGGAATGATATCTGACACAACACTGGGATCAGAGGTTAGCTACAACACAAACACAAACACACAACCACAACAGACACAGGCGCCACAAGAACAGATTTTAAATTTTAATGACAATTTAATTTGGACAACAACCTGAGGAAAATCATGGCTGCATGTTCAGTCAGGGGTTTTTGTATGAACGACTGGAAGGCTTAGTTTGTGTGTCTGACCTTAAACCTCAGCCCCTACAATGGCATCCATCCATCCATCCATCCATCCCATCCATCCATCCATCCATCCATCCATCCATCCATCCGCAAACACTTTGGCCTCAGGGCTGGAAGCAGTGGCCACAGCCTGACTGTACATCTCTTAACGGATGTATCCAGAGTTTTATTAATTACATTAGAAACAACAAGAGGCTTAAAAGATTATTCAGGAATGATATCATACAGGCGAGCGAAAATCTCCTATCTCCAAAGGCAGGCGGTTGGATCCAAAGTAACCCCCCACCCCCACGCCCCCAGTTACTAATGGCTTGCCTTTATTTATTTATTTTTCCATTTAATCAAGTTTGCCTGATTGTCATGTGGGGGCATTTGGCAGAATGAGTTTCTCATGAATTCCAGGTGACCAGTGTTTGTGACCCCCACCCCCCACCCCTCGCCACCTCTGAACCCATGAGACCACAAAAGCTCACCATTATCAGATCCGTCCGCTCGGGCCTTCTCATCTTTCAGCCATCCCAACAGGCGCGGGCCTTTTGTCACGTGACAGTCACAAACGTTTACCACTCATTTGATAGATGGCGGGGGGGGGGGGGCTGATGTGCCGAGCGGGCCTAGATGGATGGGATTCAATGCGCTGCTCCTGGGTTATGGCTCCATAAAGAGGGGTGGGGCGCGGCGTGTTGTCATGCATGCTGATGCTCCGTGTGTGTGCGTGTCATGGCGCTCCGCACGATTATCAGATCCGTCCGCTCGGGCCTTCTCATCTTTCAGCCATCACAACAGGCGCGGGCCTTTTGTCACGTGACAGTCACAAACGTTTACCACTCATTTGATTGATGGCGGGGGGGGGGGGGGTGCTGATGTGCCGAGCGGGCCTAGATGGATGGGATTCAATGCGCTGCTCCTGGGTTATGGCTCCATAAAGAGGGGTGGGGCGCGGCGTGTTGTCATGCATGCTGATGCTCCGTGTGTGTGCGTGTCATGGCGCTCCGCACGGGAGACTAAAGAACAGGTGTTTTTTTTTTTTTTTGAGAGCTGAGGCTCTGACAGGTCGTCGTGGCGGCAGGCTGATGGAGATGGTGATGGGATGTATGTGGCAGACTGTGCCGGAGTTGATTTTGGCGACAGGAGGGTGAATGCTGGTATCCGGGTGTGTTGGTAGCACAGAGAGATTGATGGATGGCTGTCCTTGGTCCATATCCTTGCCGAGCTGATTGAAAAGAGCAGGAGGGAGGACTGGACGACTGCGTTATGTCGCTCTGCTCCTCAGTGACGTCCACTACAATTATTCTCACAGCCTTTGCTAATTCATTGCTGTTGCTTAAGATGAGTTGACCTCTTGACCCCTTGCAAAGATACAAGTCTCAAATGTAAAGCCGAAATAGAAAATTAATCACTAAACGCCCTTTTTCCATTAAAAAAAAAAATCTATTGTCCTTTTTATTTTTTGCGCAAAAAAAAAAATTAAATGGTTCCAGCTCATGAGATGTGGAGTTTTGATGCTTTCGTTCCTGTCATGTTCTACATCGATATGTGTTGGCCAAATAAACAGGCTCTCCGAAAAAAAAAAATCATCATCTTGGGCTAAATTACGAAATATTTGATGAGTCATAACAAGATGCATGATCGTCAGTTTACAAACATGTTTGGATTAATGGAATCGTGTAAGACGTCGGAAATAATCTTGGCTCAAGAACCCGTGTCCAATCTGAGGTTTCTTTTTCCTGCGGTTTCTGAGAACACCACCAGAACACTGGTCCTTGAACATGAGCATTAAGACGATTAATTAAACCGAGTCGACTGGCAGAACATAGAGAATGACGCATTAGCCCCCGGCCTGTCCAGAAATAGTGACACAACAAACGCCACCTTTTGTTTTCGTGTTGTCTCGTCACAGAGACACAATCATAGATTCTTTAGTTTCCCCAACGCACAATTTCATAGTTGTGGTCAAGGGTTCTCCACATGATCGGCTGGAGAAATTACATTCAGATGGACGGTCAAGCACAATTATTCCAAACGTTAACAGAATGCTCTCACGACACCCAGCCTAGTGTCGCCTAACGTCATTATTGCTGTGTCGTTTCATACAAGTTAGCCTCCACTCAGTTGTTGCGCGATATCGCGAGTGTAATGAGCATTTCCTTTAGATTTCTGATATCAACCGTGTAGACCCTGTGTTGTGAATAAACCTACGGTATTGCCACGATCCTGAACGCATCTGTGTCCGTGTGCATCGCTGCCCCCCCAACCCGCCAGCCGTCCATTTCACATAAGTAAACACAAGGCAGAGTAGCCTAGCTGTGCTGTGGAGGTGCTGGAGAGCCGGCAGGCGCGCTGAGAGACAGAGAGAGCGCTCACCAACTAGTTCCCGTGCGAAGTCTGTACGGTCTTTAGACCCTTTTTCCAATTTATTTTGCCTTTTTTAAAGTAGTGTTGCTTCATTTTGTTGAGCGTCACTTGCCCGTAGCCAGAAGGGAAGTTAATGTGCCGAGCGTGAGTGATCATACGGAGACAATCACATGGTCAGGGGCCATTTCACAAACACTGAGATCATGTGAGTCTGGAAGCTTTTCTTTCACAGTCCCAACAATTGGAAACCAAACGGGGGGTGATCTCTATGTGGAGTATTCCCCAGTGTTGTGCTCATAACCGCGTACACATCAATACATTATAATAAATATAAATCATCAGCCATTACGGCTATGTCAGAATATCAAGTTCAGAAACGCTGCTCAGCTCACTGGCATTGACTTTACATAACAGATCTGGGACCTGCTGCTGTTTCGATGTCCTCATTACACAGGCTTAAGAGCGCTTTAATGAAAAATGAACGCGCCGCCCACTCTGCCATCGCAAAACAGAATGTCTTGATGTTATTGCTGCTGAATGAAAACACTGCATATGTATATATGTATATTATAAACAGAAAAGTCGAGCGATTTAAAAAAAAAAAAAAAAAAAAAAAAACAACAACAACAAACATTTGGATTAATGACCGTGATCGTAATCAGGAATCGACTTATAGAGATGTTTCAGTCATCTCAAACGAGTCATGTGATGTAGACTTGGCTACAATCTTGTTGATGTGAGATGATGACGACGATGATGATAAAAGCTGTTTGTGTTTGTGTTGCAGGTCATGGGATGAAGGTGGAGGGACAGCCGAACCTGGAGCACTGGGGGAGACGGCTAATGGCGTCAGAACCAGCCAATATGACGGAGCAGAAGAACTGCACGGCCCCAGGTACTGTTGTGGAAACACCTCATTGATGATTTCACCATGTTGCTCTGACTCGTTTAGATCACTCGCTCTGTAATAGGCTGTAAACAGGCTATTGATTACATCACGGCATCTTTTAAAGGAAGCCGCCTTCTCAATAGTTAGTGGCCTGTATCCTGACAGCTTCACCGACACCACGAATATCAGGATATAAAAATACATTGCAGTAATATTTGTCCTGATAGTATTAATGTAAATGGTGTCAGCAACAACAAGAATGGCTGAGAATATACTGTATATACCAGTAGTGCTATGATATTCATTGATTGTCCAGAACTTAGGTACCGTCTGCTAATTTCATCACTACAACACCGCCAAAGAAGCTTTTTGAATCACGGAGAATAATTATTTTTATTGAGTTCAGATCTTTAGATATTTGGATTTTGTTACTATTTGTATGGATGACACCAGTGTGGAGAAATTTTTGGAAACAATTTTATAAGGGTTCAATTTTGAGATATTTATTTCTTTTCCCCTGGTGTGACCCGGTGAGGCGGCGAGGGCTGCTGGTTATTACTTCATTACTGGTCACAGCGGGCAGAGGCAGGCTCCCTCAGGGATCAGCCAGTCTGCTGGTTTATCCATAAACAGGCGAAACAATCGCTGTTTCACTGACAGTGAGAAATTCAGCACTGTGGCCGTTTCAGTGTGAACCACTTTTTTTTCACAGTCACAGTGGATTTGGATTGAAACAAGTGCCAAATGACTTTTATGTGCTGGAAAGTTTCCTCCTAATCCTCAGGGATTACCCCCCCCACCCCCTCACCCACACACACACACTGAAATGTCTACTTCACCACACTGTACTTCACATTGTACTTCACATTCCTGACATTTCTCATCGGCTCTAACCCACCGCTGCCGTTCTGCCTCATCACTGTGACTCGGTCATATGACTTGTTTGTTCTTGGGGCTTGGTCTCGTGAATAATCCCGATCTGGAAGCGTCAGGCCTCGGGGCACTACGCCGACAGGCTATTTGGTTTTTGGTCAGTTTGAGCGGTTTGTGTGTGACTTGTATAAATGCGGTTGTTTTTTCAGTACTTTACATTGAAGCACAGTTTGAAGGCCTCTCACACTTGTTCTCAGTTTAATTAATGTAGAAGTGAATATCAGTATTTATGAAATAAGAAATCAAATCGCTGTAGTATTTGGCTTCATTCTACTTAAAAGAAAGAAAGCTTTATTATTTGTCATTATTTGCACCTGGGGAGTATTTGGAGTTAGGGGCCTTATTCAAGGGCCCAGGGTGGTGCAGAGAGTGGTATTCGAACCCCAGCCCTCTTGGTTTCAAGGCCAATACTCTAACCATTAGGCTACCACCCCCCACTCATGAGTAAAAGCAGAAAAGATAAAAATACAGTTTATAAAGTTTTCCAGCTGTGGGTCAGATGATAGTAAAGTTGGTTGATATGTGCTGAGGTTTGAATGAATGCAGTTAACATGTTGAGAAACTTGGTTCCATCGCCGTTTGCTCTTTTCAGGAATTCTTCCTCAAAGTACTGAACCAATTTCCGTGAAATTTAGTGGCGGGATGTTAAAGAAGCCAAAAACCAACAGACAAACAAACCCAACCAGAAGCTTAACAGGCATTTCCACATTCTTTTCGGTGGCGAGATGGGACCCCGTTCGCGTTGAGAAAACGTAAACAAAATGACAATGGCGATAAACTAGTTTCCCGTTTACACATTTTCCAAGAAACCAGAGAGCTAATCCTTTAGATCAACCACAGGCCTTTTTACTGTGTTTTATGGAGGATATGCCCCTAAAGCGCAGTAAAGTTGATTTTGTACAACAAGTTAAACTCACATTCTTGGACATATGTTTGTCTTGATTCTGTGTGAAGTCATTTGTCCTGATGACGCCGCCGCTGCGTGTTGCTCTGTGCCTCTCGGGGAAAACCAGGAACTGTGGAAAGACCCAGGCTAGTTTGGATGACAATTACTGCTGGAGGCCTTTTGTTTTTTCGTTTTTTAATGCTGAGTGTGTGTGTGTGTGTGTGCGGAAGCGTCTGACGCTCCGTTTTTAATTAGGCCGCTGTTTGTGGGCTGCATAGATTACACTCGGCCACATTTGCGCTCGCTGCCTTTTTTTCCCCCCTCATCGTTATTCTGTGATCAGCGAGGGAGCCCTTCGCCGCTTTCACGGGGCGCTAATGTTGTTGTGCTTGTTCGGAGGCCGGTGCTCGGGCAGCCATTCATCAAAAGTGCTCTCTTTTATTGGCCGTTCCGTAATAACTCCTGCGAAACACAAGGTGCTGTCCAAACAGTTTTTTTCTGCTTGATGCTTGCAAAGGGCTCAATCACGACGTTCAACCATCACGTGCATGATCTCGAGTCACAACGAATGGTGCAAATGCACTTTTTACTCTTTTTTTTTTTGTTAACTTAGCTTTATAGGGCAGCAGTAACTCTGGAGCAGATGTAATGGCTGATTTTATTGCGGAATTTATTATTAGGTCCCCCACACACCTGTGTGAGGCGCATGATCGGTGGCGTGTTTGCTGAGAGGAGACATGAGGTTTACTCGGGGACACGGAATATTAGATTATACTCTCTCGCTGCTTATGTATCCGCTCCCATGTGGGAGCCACTGAAGCCAGCGCTGGAGCAGAGTCGATTTGTAAGGACTGATGGTTAATGTTCTGTAGGAGGCATCGTTTGCATATACTGAAGAATCCACTCAAGTGTCCTAATATTCACAGAGTGGACGTAAACAACAAAGCCATGACTTGATTTGCACCATGCATTTATTCAATATGATTTGATTATGGTGGTTTTTAGATGATGCGGCGTTGCGCTGCTCGTGTGCAGGTCGTGCACATGTGCGTAGTGGCGTCCTGCACTGTGCTGCAAGATGCTGATTCCCTTTTTTATTTTATGCAAGAGGTTTGTGTGCGAGTGGAGGCAGGATCCGAGGCGACTTGTGTTTGGATGATGCTTGTTATGATGATTGTGGGGGGGTGGGAGGGGGCACGGCGGCAGGCCAGAAATTTGGCGGCAGCACGCAGAGTAAAGCTGCCAGCGGGTAGCGGCATGCAGGTTCGTCAGCTCCAGGGAAACACCAGAAGGAGGCTTTTTAAAAGGGAATTACACAAGCGGGGATTATGCTGCAGCGCATAATGGAAACTGACCTCGCTTTGCTTCTCGCTCGCACGCCAGCAGCGGAACAATGCGGTGCAGAGACGAGCACGAGCACCTGCACAGAGCTGCTCGCTGTGCACTTCAAACATGACCTCTTTTTCTATGTGTACTGTTCAGCCTGATGTTTGCAGCCTAATAAATTCTCCCTCTGCTGAAATCGTTTTTTTGTTGTTATTGTTATAGGGATATTGTATCATCACAGTAATGGTTCGGCTCTTTTCTTTATCATTGCACACACACATCATCCTGAGGGAGTTTGTTTACCTATTACTCCCGTGCACAGATGAATGAATATGAGTTTCACTGCTGTGTCACGTGCAGGTTATTGAACCAGGAGTCTTCTGGTCCACCAACAGGCTGTCGACACACACACACACACACATACCATCACATGAGGGCTGATGGGAATTGATGCTAAGCGCATACGTGTAATAGGCATGTGAGCGTGTTCATGCAGTTGAGATTAGGTGTGTTTTAGTGCTCACATGGTCGTGAGAGTGCAGGTGTTCATGTGATGGAGCGTGTGAGCGCGCTGACCCGGCGACAATGGGATAATTGTCGTGATGCGAGCCCCACGACACGTGTCGTGACGTGCGCGCGACCGAAAGATGGGACGTCGTCATGGTTACAAAAATAGCTGATGTCAGCCGCGGCTGCATCATGATGTTTGCTCATGACTGCTGGGGCAAGTTAATTATCTAATAGGCTAATAACGACCCAGAGGAACTGTGATCCTCAGTGGAGTCTGTTGATTACTGCAGTGAAGTGTCACTTGTTACGTTAATGACCCGACTGTCTCTGTGTCACAGTGTGACAGTGTGTCATCATATTTTTATTTATTTATTTTTAGTGAATCACGTCATTGTGCTTTTTCCCGATCAGAATGATACATTGTTAGACTTTGTGGGCGATGATCATCTGTTGCTGGGTCTTTGTCCACCCTGATAGTGCTCGTCTGGGACAACAGACGGCGCCCGATACTGAGCTCCATTATGCAACAGCACTATAATATCTGGAATATTACCAGATTATGGAATAATAATTGCACAGATGTAAGGAATGGCCCTCATGCTCTGGCTTTAATACGTCAGCATATTAGTTATCTAAAGAGGGTTTTGTATATTAATACACAAAAAAGCCATTGAACCTTTTACTTGACCCTGACCCCACCCCCCCACCTTATAATTTTTGTATTTTATATATACACACACACACACACACACACACACACACATATATATATATTTTTTAAGCCAGCCATTTGTAACAAACAAATTCATATATAACAAGGCAAAGATGAGGCCTGTGACAAACATTTTAAATATTCAAGATGCGATTATATAAAGTAAACTCTTCCAGAGCTGAAACATCTTATTAAATTTGTAGGACGACACTTTGACATTTCACTGATTGATTAAGAAACAATCAGAAGATTAACAGATAATGAAAACAATCTTTTATTTGCATTCATCAAGATTCCGTCTGCAAACAAACGCTGGTTCGTTTGTAAGCTGGTAAAGGAATTTGAAAATAAATAATTGATCTGTTTCTTCTACAAACATTCACCGAAACATTGACATGCAACTTAATTATAACGCAACATTTTATTTTTTCATGTTTTGGTAAAAAGCGACATTTGATGAAACTGAGCCGCGTATTATTTATGACGCTATTTATGGATCTCATTTACGATGCATCACTTAAGCATTCTTGTGTGTTGCACTGTTCCTGTGTGTGTGCGTTTACATCCTGTCCTGTCCTTGTGTGTGTGTGTGTGTGTGTGGGAAACGGCTGTGGAAGCATGTTCATGTCCGGTTTGACCTCTACTGAGGAGACGTGGACGAACCCGGCAGACGCTCCCTGGCTGAGTGTTCACAGGGACATGGAGGTGACCCCTGCCTGCCTGTCATATCTCAGCTTACACAGTACCGGTCCCCTTTACACACCTTTGTGAACACATTTTTTAACACACTATCATCCGGAACAGGTTGTCTGTGTGTGTGTGTGTGTGTGTATAGCAGCAAAGGGTTGATGTAAGCTAAGGCATTTAATTATTAAATAATGGAATGCTAACAAAGGCGGGTGACTAGTATTTGTTTTTTCACATTATTAACAGGCAACATTGTGTAGTGTAGAGTATAAAGTGGTTGTGATGTTGTTTGTCCGTGATGTATCAGTAGGAGTTCAGCCCTCTGCATTGGCATCGGTGTGTTTTCAGTCACCTCCGAGGGCACAGCTGACAAATCCCATAATGGATTGGCCCTCCGCTCCCTCACACCTTTCATTCAGCAACATAAACCTGTCGGAAACGAAACGAGCTGAAGCCACTTGCCACGGCCGCTGTTCTGGCTCTCATAGTGCTCCCCGCTTTCTCATTATGCTGTACATCACGGTCATGAGCCATATCACGCGTACACTAAACTTTATGATGATGTTTCCATGCAAATCAGGCCCATTTGCGGTTTAATTGGTCTCCCATTGCCAGCATTAGCGTTGTGGTTTATTTGTGTGTGTGTGTGTGTGTGTGTTGTGATAGATCGATAATGTGTTAGATAACATATGGAGGTGCATAGAGTAAGCTCATCTCCATTGACGTGATGGAGCTGACTGAAATCCAGGAGGCGTGGAGGTGGTCATGTGGACTTGGACCACATCCTGTGGACTTGGACCACTTCCTGTGGAGTACGAGTATCTGATGTGCCTGTGAAATGTTCCGAATGCTGCGCTGCATTCAGGCGTGCACACAAAGCGCCGATTGTCGTAAAAACAGGCGTCGGTGGGACAGATGCAGTGTAAAGTCTCAGGTGAGCACTGTTCCACTTTGTGAGTCCATATGTGACAGTGGCCCAAACGGCATTGTTGTTGTTGTTGTTGTTGTTGGCGCGACAGAGATGCAGTTTCATGAATTTCAGTCACTTTCCCTTGGAGTGAATGTGGAAAATGATGAGTTTAGATCTGGTGATCAGCGTCTGTGTAGGTTGTGATGGAGTCAGATGGGAGTCAGCTGACAGTCCACTGGAACAGATTAATACTTGGATGTACGAATGACTGAATCAGCCTCATCATGGGATCAGTAATTGTCGTTCTTTTGTTTCACCAAAGCAAATAAATAGGCGAAAGTCCGTGCTAAGATCTTCTCTATATGCGGCGGATTGACGAGATGTTCTGAAAATTAATCACTTTCAATAATCAGGAAATGTGATTGTGAAGCTGATGTTCTGGCAGCTAATCTGTCCATTCTGAAATATGCTAATTGGCTTGATTGGCATGTAAATTCAATTTTGTAAACATTCATGGCTCCTAGAGGATGAATCCTCATGACTGAAGGATGAAATGCCAGTTTTCACTTATCTTGTTTTCAGAGAAAATGTTTCTGTCTTAGTCCACGTTGTTTTCAGTGTGATTTCGTAATCAGTACATTGATGTCTTTCATCTTCTGCCGTGCATCTTCTAAGAGCCAATCCTGGAGATAGATGCAAGTTTTTATAAAAGGCAATAAGCTGCTGTCTCCAGCCAGGTGTACTACTCCGGTGTAGATGTGTGCTACTGGAGACCTGAGCCGCATGGTGGAACCACCATCACCGTATTTTACCTGGAGCTCTGGACGGTGGACGATGAATCCTCACGACCGGATGCTTTTCTGTCTGCTTGCTTTAACTGTGTATGACTTCAGGATCTTAATATAACCCATGTTTATTATTTATTAATTTTTTACAACAGTGTGTGAGCAGATGTGAGGTTTGATGCTCTTTTCCGTGAATAGACCTGAAGTCATTGGTTGTCGGGTGGTGTGACGCGCAGGCTGAATGTGGCTGCTCAGTGAATATCCTCATGAAATCTGAGTTTTCAACTTTTACAGACGATCACACGCTGTTCGCTAATATTTGATCTGTTAGATATTGGAGAGGTGTTGAAGAAAGAGTAACTCTGAGACGGACACATCCATGATGGAGTCACACATGGAGTCCTGCCATGTACCTCACTTTGACGTTTCCCCCCTCTTTCTCTCTCTCTCTCTCTGTCTCTCTCTCTCTAGCCATACACGAGTTCCCTGAAGACATTTTCACCAACAATGAACGGAAGACCGGGGCCGTTCTGCTGCACATTGTGGCGGTAAGAGGTTCTACAGGTGGTGGTGGTTACACGTGGGTGCTTTTCACGTTGTCCTCTCTGGTATAAGGAATTGACTGATGTCCCTGACACAGCATGGACACCCCAACATCAACATGTTTACTCCACCAGGGAAAGAATATGTAGCATTTACCAAAATAAAGGTGTACTGACTAAAAATCATAGGTGAGTTAAACCCAGATGAGCTTTACTTCAGCTTTATGTCCTCCTGAACGCCCAAACAGAGGAACCGCAGGAAGCCATCATTTCCTTTTTATGTCCGTGTCGATAAATGAGGATGGTCCAACATAAAGCTTCATGAATATGGCCGTGCTGCTATATGGCTGAGAGGCAGATACGTGTAGGCCCGGGTCAGGAGGAAGCATGCACATTGTCTTATAGGTTTGAGGCGTTTGTTCACATTAAAAACCATTATTGTCAACATTCAGTCACGTTAAGCACCAAATTTGAAGCGAAGTGTGGATTCCAGGCGAGCACATTGCCTGGCAATAAACTTTAATCGATTTTTAAAAACTTTTTTTTTTTTCATGGACTCTACGATTTCCGAAATCCCGAGTTCAAGAATTTAACAACGCACACCTGAGGTGGGAATTAATGATAGTTTTATTTGCCGGCGTCAAACACTGGCGTTCCAGAGGGACTCTTAATGACGGATTGTTTTACTGGCTGGAAGGACAGTCGCTCTTAAAACTGGTCTTTTTTCGAAGACCTCTCTGAATGGCCTGTGTGATCAGGATGAGGAGGACTGGGGGGGGGGTCTGATCTCGCTGCGGTCCTGCACTGCCCCCTGTGGACAGCATAGAGCAGAGAGCCATGATATCACAGCTGATCTATAATTTATAGATCTTTCCTCAGCTCCTGAAATAGCCTCCACCTCCTCCACACACACACACACACACACACACACACACACACTCTCTCTGTCTCTCATCCTGCCACACATTTTCTCACGTTGCAAAGGAAGATGACATTTTGAACTAGACACACTCCTCAGACTTTAATTCTGTTGATCTCCCCCCTCTCCAGACGCTCTACATGTTTCTGGCCCTCGCCATAACATGCGACGAGTACTTTGTCACGTCGCTGGAGAAGATCTGTGAGGTACTTGGACGTCGTTTGTGTTCTTTAATCTGTCGATGTGGGAAAAACACAATCCTGTCTTCTTCTTTTTTCTCCCCATGAACACACACACACACACACTCAGACTTTGCTTTATCTCTGCAGAAATTAGACCTGAGTGAAGATGTTGCCGGTGCCACCTTCATGGCAGCTGGCAGTTCTGCACCGGAGCTTTTCGCATCCGTCATTGGTAAACACACACACACATACACATACAGTGGGTGTGTGCGCACACTGAGACGTCCCCAGATGGTCGGTGTCACCGCTGATCTTGATTGGATGACTCCTGTGCGCAGGTGTCTTCATCACCCACGGCGATGTGGGGGTGGGGACCATTGTCGGCTCAGCGGTCTTCAACATCCTGTGCATCATTGGCGTCTGCGGGATCTTTGCTGGACAGGTGTGTGTCTGTGTATATGTGTGTGTGTGTGTATTTATAGACCTCGGAGTAGCACATGTGTAGCAGAAGTTTTTTTTGCTGAGGGAAAAAACCAAAGCCATCTGCTTCTGTTAGTTTCTTCAAACTAACTAAACTCTGTTGGTGTAAACTATCAGACATTAATTTCACCGCTGTCTGACCATGTCAGTTTGCATCATAAGCGCTGTTGATGATGTCACCAAAATACTTTGCTGTACACTGTTAGGTGGTGATGCTGACCTGGTGGGCTGTCTTCAGAGATTCCTTCTACTACATCCTGTCTGTGTTGGCTTTGATCGCAGTAAGTATTTTTATGACAGCACGTCGTCCGAGACACGCTCCTCTCTGATTGTTTGCTTTTGCTTTTTCAGTTCATCTACGACGGGATGATAGTATGGTAAGATCAAACAACAGAAGATATTTTGTGTTTATTAAAAAAAAAAAATAAAACCTCATCGTGAATTATATTTTTGTTCTCACCAGGTGGGAGAGTTTGGTGCTGGTCCTCATGTATGCTGGCTACATCCTCGTCATGAAGTGAGTTCTCCACCTTAAGAGAAACAAACCGCTGTCTCCTTCACTGTTTCTGTCCAGCGGGTGATCTGTGCCCCCCCCGCCCCCCTCCCGCCATAAGAGTTTAATCTGTCTCCCTCTGCGGCAGCAAAGAGCCCAGGCTTAACTGGATCAGCCCTCTCCTCTCTGGTTTGGAGGAGAGACAGTGTCTCCTGTAGGACACGGTGTCATGTCTCCCCTCGCCCAAAAATATCCCCGAAACATTTCGGCTGAAAACGGAGCAGGTTCTGGGCTCGAACACCGATCGGCCCCCGCACCTTACCTTTAGCAACGTGTTTTAGTAAATACAAAAATTATGAATTCGATCAATTAAAATGAGGGTGTCGTTGATTGAGATTATTTATTTATCTCCTTTCTCACAAACTAAACACAAAACGAGGTAGAATCACACACCGTGTTCACATTTATTATTACTGGCACCAGCTGATAGTTCTATGCCAAAGTGTCGATATGTTATATTTGTGTTTACACTCTTGATGTCAGGATGTGTCATTCATGCGATCAGTTTCGTCTTACATAGTTTAGAGTCTGCACATAAAAAACAACAACAAACGTTTTCATCAGGTTGTCTGATATCTGATGCTGAGCGTCTGAGTGCAGCTCCTCTCATCCCGCCAGCGTCGCACATTATGTTCAAAGCCTGTAGCTCTCTCTTCCCCGGTTTTGATCCGTTTTTTTTTTTTACGCGCCGCTCTCAGACGGTCTCGCCGAGACCCGTGTGTCGCTGTGATTGGCTTTCAAGAGCGTTGTTCTCCTTCTGTTTCGTTCCTGTTCTCCTGCAGGAAGTGCACATTTCAGCTATTTTTGTTAAGTACTCGGGCTGATGCAGGTTTTTTTTTTTTTTCTTAAAGTAGGCCACCTTAACTGTAAACTCATCTTATAGAAGTAAACACTTTGTTTTGGTTTTCAGTGCATTTCAAACGAGTGGGGGGGAGGAGAGGGGGGGCTTTCATCTGATGCTAACATCGTTTGTGTGTTCTCCCCGTTTTGTGCTGTGGACTGTTTCATAATGCCGGGACCATGTTCCGTCTGTTTCCTAGATTCAACACCAGCATGCAGAGGTTCTTCATGGGGAAGTCGCACAAGAACGTGGCCAATGGGAACGCTGCAGCCAGCAGCGAGATGGAGGACGGTAATGGCAGTTATGACTCTGCAGTTTGGGACGACGACCCGTCTTTGCCTTTACTCTCAGCAGGTAAGGTTAACCAGACAGGCTGGGTCCCCGAGACTGATCAGTGCCAGTAGTGAAGGGATTGACTCATTCGAGTCCCATTCGAGTCTTTGTTTCCTCCTTTTTGAGAGTCTGTGGCTTTAACTTCTCTTTCTGCTAAATTAACTTGAACTAACATTTGACATTTAACCAACCGCCCAGAGCTGTAAACCACAAATATGATACTTGTTATTCATTTGTCTGAATGTGTCAAAAGATAATTTGGATGATTTTTGTCGCATTTGAAACGTAAATAACATCGTTGACGTCTGAGTCCTCCTTGTAGCCACAGCTCTCTGCCTCTTTCTGTCTTTCTACTTAGTGACCTTTAACCCCCTATGCTGCATTAGCATTAACACGCCTGTCTGTTTAGCCTTACTAAACTTATTCTTGCTTGTTGTCTACAGTGTTGTGCTGCAGTGAGCCAATTCTTTCTGCTTGCGTACTACTTTTCCTCTGCCGGTCTCTGGGGCCGCAGACCCACTCGCTGCTGACGTGGTAATGAATTTCACAAGAGGGAATCTTTTATTCCGGCCCTGTTTACACTATTAATTTATGTGCATTGGTGCATGGATAATGAATCAAATTAAGGCAGAGTTAAAATAATAAGTGCACCGCAGAACTTTTTTTTAATTCCCCCTACAAAGCATCTTATTGTGAAGTTGTGGCGTAAACAAGGTACGTATCAATATCTAAAAGTTAGCGACATCTGGTCAAAGAGGTCAGAGGTCACGTCTCCTGCATTGCAGAGTTTCCATTCAGTCTCAGTCAGGACATAAATATTCATCTGGTGAGGAATCTTCAAAGCTGCACCGGGCAATTTGGGGAAACTATTTGAAGTTCAGTGCCCAGAAATCATGTGAACCTATGAACTGGAGGAGCAAACGATTCAGTGGCGGCGAGTCCTGCTGTGATGTCACCACCTTCGTTTCCACCAGGACACGAGCACAGAGTGAAGTGGAGGACAGATGGAAATAGATGATATTGTTAAAACTAGATGCTTTAAAAAAAAAAAAAAATTATGTGGCCCCGATGTCCACATCAATGTCCAGGGAAAACGATGCAGAACTTTTCAACTCATCCAACTTAAATCCAACTTCCTTCAAATGCATCATCATAATCAATTTCACATTACAGAGAGATGATAGTCTAATTAAAAGCTGTAAAAAAAAAAAATTATGCTCCCGTACATGTGGGTTCCTAGAAAAACAATGCCCATTACATTTCATATAATCTCACCACCATTAGCACCAAGGCTCCAGAGGTGGAGACGAGGAAGTGGGGTGAAAGCAGGAGTTATTACCGGAGCTTTGGAAAACTCTCCAACTTGTCCAGACGAGACGGTTTATTACATTTATTTAAGGGAGGTTTGTTGCACTTAAGTTCTGATTTGTGTGGCGTATTTAATGGTCCGCATCCAACGTCTCCCCTGTGATTTAGGGTAATGGGAATTTATTTTGTCGTCCGGAAAAAAAAAACATGCATATTTCTGCTTTTACCCTGACAAAATGGCTCTGGTTCAGTAACCGTTAATATTTCTCAGTAGCTTTGGCTCAGGGAATGATCGCATTAGAATAAAAATATGACACGACAAATGTTTAGTGTAGTACGTCTCTCTCGATAGCCATCACCTCCTGAAACATTAACTCTGTTTATTCTTGCAATGCTTTAATTTGCACTTTGGCTAATGGGCCGTAAATCGCTGGTTATAATATCACTTTTAAAAAGCAGCACCAGTAAGCACCTCGTTTCACGAGGGTATCAAGTACACACACTTGAACGACAAATGGAAATGAATAGAAATCACAGCTTTGTGCTTGTGTGTCAGATTCATGCTCTGTTTGCTGACTCATCGTTTTTTTTTTGTTTTTTTTTTGGGTAATAATTTCATCATATTGCTTCGCTGCTCAGTGAAACCCACCAAGGAGTACAGTCGCGGCTCTGTGGTGATGGTGGATGAGATCATGAACGCGAGTCCTTCAAAGTTCAGGTTTCCAGAGGCCGGCCTCCGTGTCATGGTCACCAGCCATTTTGGACCCAAGACCCGTCTGCGCATGGCCAGTCGCCTCATCATAACAGAGGTACAGCAGGGCGTTGTTGCCCCACCTACTGTCTTCTAGTGTGTGAAACTACACGTTTGTATTTTGGAAAAGCACATGATCATACGTTGTGGGCGGTGCATCTGTTCGTGCTCTTTGGCTTAGTTTCTTTTTTCTGAAAGCGCCAGAAGTTGGTTCAAGCCTCTAATGGGATGGAGACACAAGTGGCTGATGGGAAGATTGAAATTGAGAATGGAAACGTGCCAGAGGACAAACCCGCCGTGGCAGAGGAAAACGTGACCATCTCCCCGTTTCACATTCCAAGTACGTGTTTCATGTATTTACGAGACGAATGTGTGTATCTTGGCGCACGAGGCTGGAAACTCGGGGGAAATAATATAATTATGAATCATCTCTGACATTTCAGACGCATTTATAAATCAGTTTCGCATCCTCATGTTATTATTTGAAGAGCGGGAGACATTATTAGAACTAGAAGGGTTTTTTTTTTTTTTTTAATTGGACAGCTCTGCTCAATCTGCATCAGAATGACTTTCCTGCTCAATAGTTATCGATGTCCACACTCAGATGAAGTCAGCGGCTGCGTACACGCTGACGAACGATCATGCAACCTGACAGCTCTGAGCTCGAGCTGGCCTTTTATCAGCAGGCGAAAAGAATCAGAATCCCATTAATCTGATTTTGCATTGGGGAAAAAAAAAATCCCTTCATCCAAACGTGGGTGAAAGTGTTGCATCATATTAGACTGAAAGGCTTTGAAGAAGTGTGTGTTTTTGTTGTTGTTCTATTTCTGGCAATCATTCAGCAAATGACAGTGTGCATGTGCTAATATTTCATAATATCATATTATTTAATATAATATTTTGTATACAGGGGGTCCTCGAGTTACGACGGAGATCCGTTCCTGAGAATGTGTCGTAACCGAATTTCGACGTTAGTCGGACCATACATTCATTGTGCCATTGTGCATACATTGTGCCACTAGATGTCGCTATAACACCACCCTACAATAAGAGTTTACTATGGTGAATTGCCTTTTGTCACTGTAGGGGTTGAGATCACGAGTGTAATGAGCATTTCCTTTAGATTTCTGATATCAACTGTGTAGACCCTGTGTTGTGAATAAACCTACGGTATCGCCACGATCCCGAACCCATCTGTGTCCGTGTGCATCTCCTTACTGGCTGCCGCTGCCCCCCCCGCCAGCCGGCCATTTCACATCAGTAAACACAAGGCAGAGTAGCCGAGCTGTGCTGTGGAGGTGCTGGAGAGCCGGCAGGCGCACTGAGAGACAGAGAGAGCGCTCACCAACTAGTTCCCGTGCAAAGTCTATACATATTTACGGGGCAAACCGCTTAAGCCGAAACAAGGAAGTTCATGGGAGATGTGTCGTAACCACGAAAACGACGTAACTCGTGACCGTCGTAACTCGAGGACCCCCTGTATTGCACGATATTAGCAAGAAGGTGCACATTCAATGACAAGCAACCACAGTTGCAACCCATTGTTGACAGTTATTAGTGTGAAAATGAATAGTATTTAGTATTTATCATTTACATAGTAAACACACACGCCTGAAGAGCGGCTCTGATGCGTGTCTTGTGTGTTTTGGCTGCAGGGGGTATCGGCAGCCAGGTGAAGTGGCTGATCTCATGGCCTCTGCTCCTGTTGCTGTTCGTCACTGTGCCAAACTGTGCCAAGCTTCGCTGGGAGAAGTACTTCATGCTGTCCTTCATCCTGTCCACCGTCTGGATCGCGGTCTTCTCCTACGTGATGGTCTGGATGGTGCGTGTCATCGCAGCTATATCAATAAGCATGATGCACATAACAGATAATGGGGGGGGAACATTCTCAACATTCACAAGTCAGGTTGCCTTTGTCCTCAACCAGATGCTATTTTCAGCCTTGACTCTGTGTTTCTCCCAGGTGACCATAATTGGATACACACTGGGAATCCCTGATGTCATCATGGGCATCACTTTCCTGGCAGCCGGCACCAGTGTCCCAGACTGCATAGCCAGTCTCATCGTGGCTCGGCAAGGTGCACCATTTATTTATTTATTTGTTTGTTTGTTTGGCCTTGCTGTATTATTGAGAAGTCGAGAGCCGGATGCGAGTGTTGGAGTTACACCCATCCACCAGGACATCTTAATGTTTTTTCTTTCTTTTTTTTTAAATTCTGCACTTTTTATGATGGGTGATGGTCATCAGGGTGAATCATTAAAACAAACATTAAAGATGCAGCAGATGTCTTTGAGGATCGTTCTTAGTCTGAGGTTAGTTATTTGGCAGGCTGTTCGCTGGAAGCAGAGAAACGTATCTGTATATCAAGGTAAATATGCCTGTGTGTATTTTGGCTATTACTGGGGAAACGTCCAGCTAATCAAAGTAATTTATGAACATGCACCTCTGTGCATGAGTTGTATATTAAATGCACCTGTGTGCGTGTCCACAAATTGTTCAAGTAGCAGTGTAGAACACTACAAAGCACAAGGAGAAGGGAAAATGGTGCTGAGCTGTTTATAGACGTTACACTGTGGCGTCACCAGCGTCACAGCTGAATGAGGTTAGGGCCCATGGGAATATTGGTACAGGAGAGCAAAACGTAAACCTGAAGTTGGGACGGAAGTGACGATCTGACCTGAAATCCAAGATGGAAGCAGGATGGATGAAGAACTGATGCTGGTGCTTGAGGCAGGAGAAGTATTTCTGATGGCTGGACGTCCCTGCAGGGCTTCTTTCATCACCTGTCCACATGTGTTTGATAGAACCTGAGTAATGTATGAGGCATCTCACTGAACAGGTAGGAACAAAGGAATATATAGCTTGTCCCTGAGCTTCCGGGCCCTTGGCCCAGACCCTCCCGAGATTAAAGACTCGGTCCGTGATATCTTTGTCCTTGGTTGCTATGGCAACTGCCACTGGCGGACGGGATAGTCCGCCCCCATCGGTGTATTTCAGCAGCTATCCATAAGACGGTGACCTATTGTTTTTGTTGCAGGTCTGGGAGACATGGCCGTGTCCAACACAATCGGCAGCAACGTGTTCGATATCCTGGTGGGACTGGGGGTTCCCTGGGCGCTGCAGACCATGTGTGTGAGCTACGGCTCAGTGGTAAGGAGTGACGTCTGTCTAGACGACGCGCTCACACTGTCCCACACTGAGTAATGTGAAATGAGAAATTGTCGCGCGTTGAATTGTTTGTGTTTTGCAGGTGATGATTAATAGTCGGGGGCTGGTGTACTCAGTGGTGCTTCTGCTGGGCTCTGTGGCCCTCACGGTGAGTAATCGTTTCTGTGTCCTGGACAAAGACCTAGTTTACTACCATACCGTATCTTCTATTATAAAGTAAATAATTCACAGTTTTTGTTTTTAAAAAAAAATCAAAAATCAATATCACTCCCATTTGGCAGCAGTCACTACAAACTAAGGCACCGCAATGCAGTGCTGACTGAAGCAGGTTACGTAACTGGTTCGTCAAAATGTTCAAATTCAAGCTTGTAAACATTTGGTGTCCTGTGGAATAATCGCGCGATGGTAACGCATTACGAGACATTTAGAGAAAGTGAAGAAGAACGAGCCTGAATAGAGTTCACACGGTGTGTCATCAAAACAAACATGGCTTCCCACATAAGTGGTAAACAAGTGCAAACACAAGTGTGGTTGAGGTTCAGTATCAGTCAGCAATCATTCGGTGCTTATGTTTCATTATTAACAGGATGAAGGCTTCTATAAAACCCGATCACCAATTAGTATAATTAGTATAGAATGTGCATATTTTTGTGTTTAATAATATTTCATTTCAAATACTAGAACAAGCAAAACTTGCTCATTTTTTTGTTTTTTGTTTTTTTTATTTTTATGACTGTGTAGGTTTTGGGGATCCACCTGAATAAGTGGCGGCTGGACATGAAGCTGGGCATCTACGTCCTGGTCCTTTACGCCGTTTTCCTCTGCGTCTCCATCCTGATCGAGTACAACGTCTTCACCTTTGTCAACCTGCCCATGTGCATAGAGGATTAGAGCACAGCGGCTTGACTCGGATACCAAAACCTGCTCCGATGGCAAACACAAACTTTTTTTTTTCCCTCCCCCAATAATACTGGACCTATCTGCAGACTTTATTTTTCTCCCCCCATGCTCGCCCCGGTTATCGGTTTCTAATATGAGTCTGGCTTCCTGTAGGGGGGATGCACTTATGGTGGACCTCATTCTATGTCTTGAATTTGACCCCTTGTCACTGAATGATTATTACAGGCTTTACCTGTTACTGCGGTAAAGTGTTGCGTTCCTTCGTGCACCTGTAGACGTTCTGTCCATTAGCATGCCTTTAGATGTCGGGGACCTCAGAATCATAAGTGCCCCTGTTGATTGTTGGTGTGTGTGTTTTTTTCCCCCTCGTGCACATTGTAGATTTACCACACACCGTTTTCCAAAGCCTTTCCACAAACCAAACCAAGTCTGTGAAGGGAAGAAGAAAAAAAAACCGACGACAACCAAAATCCCCATGTGGAGCGACGTCTCCTTGAAGTAATTCATGAAAGATTTACCATGTGACCCCAGAACCCAAAGAAAAGTAGTCCACTTCTTTTTCCTGCTCGACCCCACCTGGAGGAGGGCCTTGTCCTTGGCAGCTCCCCTCCTCCAGCTTGGACCTGACTCTCCTGGCATGGCCTTTGGCATCAGGGAGCAGATCGTGTTAGTGCTTCACTTCTCCACCTTCATCAGCTTGATCGAATCTGCTTTCTTTTCCTTTAAGAAAAAAAAAAAATAAGACACTGTCAGGAACCTTGTTCCGAATAAGCCACAGTCCAGATCAGCTGACTGTGAAGGTGTTATGCATATGCAGCACTGCACAATGTAAACTTGTAAACGCTTTTTTTTTTGTATTTATTCTTTCAAATTAAGGTTTTGTCTGGTGTGAAATATGGAGAGGGGAGCTTGTTGCAAATATCGGACATTGCCTGATTTTCAATGAAACCACTTGCACATGGGAATGGTTTAGCTGCGTTGTGCCGGCGGGAGATTTGACCCCTCCCAGGGGTCGTCTGCCTGCTGGTGATGGTGGTGGCGTCTCCACTTCAGCAAAGGGTTGTTTCACGTCTCCAGATATGTGGGATGACGCAGCATGGGGGGAGTTGTTTTTTAAAAATGCAAAGAAACCAGGCAGTTTTTCCCCCAACACTGTCTGCTATAACACCCTTTGGCCAGTAGGGGGTACTGCAGCCCCTCTACCTGAGGCGGGGTGCCAACCACATCTGTCGGTTATCAGGGAAACTTGGAAAAATGGACAACTCCAAGAGGTTGGTGATGGTGACGGTCTTGATTTTTGAGTTCCATGTAGATGTTGCACTTTAACAGCCATCTTCTCATTCTGAATCAACTAGTGCTTCCTTTGTGTGTGGAGGTATTTTCAGTGTATATGTCTGCGTGCAAGAGAACTTTATATGTGTGTGTGTGTGTGTGTGTGTGTGTGCATGTGTGGGCCCACGCTAACGTTTCTCGCACCGGGCTCTTGACTCCCCATCATTCACATCACGATCACAGCCGCTTCCGTCTGCAGTGCATGCTGGGACGTTAAAACGCAGCTCCTCTACAGCACAGCAAAAGGCTGGAGAGGGGGTGGTGCCCCCCCCTCTCTGGGCGTCTCCATGGAAACCGCCCCACCCGTTTTACAAAACTCGGCAGCTACGTGCTACACTGCAAAACCAGACGTTTTGACGTCATGCAAAAATGACGAGTCCACACGTGGAGGTGCGTTGACTGACCGCTGGCGTGTGCGGGGGTGCGTTCAAGTGATTTAATTTATTCCTCTGTCACGCCGTTGGCGGCGGGCTCTTGTATATGCAATCTCAATGTAAAGAATTTCTGTGACCCCTGCAAGGTCGCCGTATACAGAGGGGAGATCCTGTGGGGATGTGACGTCAGTTTGTCTAGTGGTACTTGATGTGTGAGCTCACAGGTGTGCGTGTGTGTGTGTGTGTCACAAAGCTGAGGAACCGAACAAACCGTATGGACCTTTTCTTGAACAGAGGCATTGTGGGAAGTCTGATTTCACACACACGCACACACACAACACCCTCTCCCCCCTCCCTCTTGCACAAGGGCATTAACTTCCTACCAACACTGTATCTGCAGGAGCAGAGGGGAAACACATGGATGGACAGTTTTCCTCTGCCGCCCTCAGCACTGACACTTTTTCCGTGAACCCGGACGAGAGTAGACTTTAAGGAATTTGAAAAAGTTGGACCACCTTAAACTGCCTCTCCGTCTGCGTTCAGACGGCTGTGTTTACCGGAGGGAGGTGACCACACAGGGCCGAACAGACTCCACCCCTCAGCGCTGCCTCGTCAGTGGGTCGTCTGGACCTATTGTTTTGGATGCTCTTTGTGGAAGAGGCCCGTTTGTGCTGTAGCTTAGTGGATTCAGAATGTGCAGTTTTACTTTTGTCGTCGCTCTGTGTGGTCGCATCAGGGGTTGCCAGGTTTGAGTGGTAACATCAGAGTAAAGGGGGGTGGGGGTGGGGGGGGGACTGCTCCTCTTATTGTCCTCATCTTGATGTTAGTTCTCACTAATCGTCTGGCTCACATCTGTGTTACCATGTCAGTGTTTTTTTTTTGTTGTTTTTTTTTCTGGAAGATCGGGGGTGGAAGTAGAATTCAGATGCCATACTTGTTGTAGCTTTGCATAAAACCAGATTGTATGGAAACCATGTACAAAATAACGCACACTTTATAACACACAAGATGGTAAATGAACAGAGGACCGGTATGTATTTCTTGAATGAATGCGACCTGATGCACTGTGAGCTCAATGTGATGTGGGAGTTGTTTGTCAAGAATAATAAATGAGTAAAAAAAATTATATTTAATGTAAAGTTAGTTACTATAAAACATTATTGAGAACATCTGTATAACTTATATGAATGTATTGTCTTGCTATACTGGACATATCCAACCAATGCATTTTACTGTAAAGCAATAATGTGAAGAAAAAAAAATAAAATGGCAAAAAGAATTCCTGTATATTCGTCTAAGTTCTTTGTTTGTGAAATACACAAATTAAATGAAGATGTTTGTACATGTATCTGTTGCTTGTGCTGTTTTGATTTTTGCAGCATGTGCTGGTGATGTTTTAAAATGTTTTTTTTTTCAGCTTTTATTTTTTTTGAACGCCTTGTTAGAGATAAAATCTGTGGTGGAAAGTAAATAAGCATATTTTTCTGTTCTGTTTACCCTCTTGGCTAATGAGCGCTTACAGACAACTAAAGTCTAGTTTTTCATAATAATTTTATGTTGCTGGCCCAGTACGTAAAACTAACATGTTTTTAAAAAACCCTGAGTAGCAAAAATATTTTCCACTTCTTTCCTGCCCTCATTAATTCCACAACCCCTCATATTCATCCTGTCCATTTACTAAAACACATAAATATATTTTACATGTGGAGGTTTTTTTTTTTTTATATATATAAACTAGCTTCATCAACCAGTGGCAACAGTAAAACACATAAATATATTTTACATGTGGAGGTTTTTTTTTTTTTTACTTTATACTCATTAACACAGCTTGATCTATAGTGGTGTAGTGGAGTTTATATGTGGGATTTTGAATGCATGACTTTTACTTGTAAAGGAGTATTTCTTATATTTTTGATAGTATATATGTTTTCCACCACTTTGCATAAACCATATGCTAATTTCCAGATAGCTGCTATACTTTTCATATCTGAGGTGTAAAGAACAACTTATTAAATCAACTGCTGACATGATCTGACTTTCTTTCAGAAACCTTTTTATTCTGTAACTCATCCTAATTGAGTGATGTACGATTTAATTAAAGGGAAGCAGCAAGACGGGGCGGGGGGGGTGGGGGCAACTTCTTGCTGACTCTGGGTTTTTTTTCTTTGAATAAAAAGACCCCGTGCTGTTTCACATTTACGTTTGAGACATGTAATAAATCTTCATCAGTAAATTTACCCTTAAGATAAAGTCAATGAATCCAGTGTACTTAAAGCTATTCTATAGCACTTTGCTATAAAGGTAGTCGATGCCCCCCCCCCCCAGCACCCCCCACCCCCAAATACTTTATCCCTGACTAGAGTGCATCCAGTCTTCTATCAATGCACTGCCAATACAAAAATCCACCGGTTTTTAATTAAGGCTCCTCCATCTTCCAATCACATCATCAGCAGAAGATTCACACTCAGTCAGTGCTCAGTGTAACAGCATGCAACAATGCCTTTAATTCTGGGATATCTGTGAGATTAGATGGCAAATAAATCATCGGCTCTTTGGTTTTCACGTGCCCCTGAGAAGAATGACTAAACAAGGCACGAGTATCGTTTATGATTTCCATGATGCTCTTATCGGTGAGTGTCTCTCCCCAAAGCCAATGATGAGTAATGATATCCTGGCCCTCACTGGGGAAAAAAGTATTGTGCAGCAATCATGTTGAATCCAGAGCGATGCACGTGTTCAGGCAGAGTGACTGTAAACAATGTGTTATTTACAGATGACAACACAAGTGTACATCAAGAAGCAAGTGATTGGAGGGTGGGGGGGGTCATGTTTTGAATTCATCTTACTGAATGTCCTGATTTCCTGTTAGTAGCACCAGTAGGGGGCAATGTTGCAACAGGGTTCTTTTTTTTAGTGTGTCAGTGTCACTAGCAGACTTTGTTAAACTGGACCGCCTACATCTATACATCTAGCCTACAATATTAATATCATCATACATTTCAAAACAAACTTTGACACAGGCATTATAATATTACTGTTTTCCAGTTGTGTTATTGCCCACACACACACGCACACACACACACGCACACACACACACACACACACACACAGGGGAGATAATCTGTCAGAAACAAAGAGACGTCCACATCCGTCATCATCCAGTGGACGGTGACATGTGGTGAGACTCATTCAGGCTAACGAGCCACTCTATTGGCTCGTGTGCCGCCGTTAACAAGCTCCTCTGTCTGGCCTCATCTCGTGCACTGATGACTTCCCTTCCTGCCCCCTAACAAGCCCGCTTGGGCAGCTACCGCCTGTCTCTCGTGGACGCCAGGCTCAGCTCGCCTCCACCATTTGTTGTGTCACATTTCGAGACGAGGCCTCCACACACACACAGCAACACAATTCTGCTTTGAAAAGTTGTTTATCAGCTCACCCGCCGCCCCCGCGCCTGCAGTTTGGGGACGTTCGCTCTCCTTGTTTGTGCCTTTTCAGTGTTTTTGACACTCCTCTGCTGTGTGGGTAAATTGTGGCGCTGCAGTGATGGATGGTGGACAGACTGGGATGCTGCTGCTTGCTGCAGTCCCTTATAGGGAGGCATCCCCATACCTCTGAACACAAGGTGTTGTGGGAAACCCCTCTGTTTAACCACTGGATTAGTACGACTCTCCTCACAGCACAGTGACTCACTTTAATTCAACACCTCATCCAAACTCCAAAACAAGGATGTGCTCGCTTGACCTCTCACGCTTCCAGCAGTGTTGGGAATAGTTGAGTTTTTGAGTCGTCAGCTCTGAAATCCCTGTCTCTGACCTAATTCACTGGATTTTCTTGTTGTTGTTATTATTTGTGAAGCTCACAGAAATAGAAAAAAAAAATGCATTCAATGTCCCAGTTACTCAGAATAATTCACAGACTCTGCTGTAAACGGCTCACTGTTGAAAACAGGACTGGGGTTCAAGCTTATTTTCTGTAAGTAACTGCTGCAGCGGCTTAACGGTTGCTCACTGTTTCCTTTTATTGTTTTTTTTTGTGTCCATTATTGTAGCCTACAAACTCTTTCGTAATCCATCTCTCTCCTCCACACTGGTCCCAACAGTAATAATCCACTGACTGCAGTGCATGCAACATCCCTATACCTGTGCATCGCTTTCATACTCTTCCTCTGGTATTTTGTGCAAAACTCGGAGTCAAGCTAAAGTTAAAATCACCTGAATAATGATGAGGACAGTGACTGTATTAGAGCTGAAAGCTGCAGCCATTGGATATTTGGGTTCTTTTTTTTTTTTTAAATCAACCCACACGATAATGAAGACACTTTCAAGATAACATGGAAATGAAGTTGTAAACTCGGAGGACGTTCGGCTGTTTTCACCACTAACAGCAGGACGTTCTACCACACGCCCGCCCAGCTTTCATTTACGCTTATCTGTTTATGACAGCTTCCACAGCCTGTTTCCCCCAGTGCATTGTGGCTTAGTGTTTAATCCATCCTGCACATGCTGTACAGTTCACGAGGGTATAACAATACCTTCTTATCTGTGCGTGTATGCATATTAAGTAGTCTGCCCTGGTAGAGGTAGCGCTGTGCAATGGGGACAGATCGTTCTGATAACACCCCGTGGTGACTCAGGCATTGAGATGAGGATAAAGTTAAAGTTGTGTGTTACAGGCCGATTGCCACTGGGGACGTTTGTCAGGGAATCTCGCACACATCCGTCATCACAAGTACACATTAACGCTGGAGACAGTGTTGATGCAGCCTGAAATACAGATTTACACTAAGACTTAAATCTAATTTTAAATTAATGTGAAACAGTGAAGCTGCTTCAGAGACTTTTGTTTGACTTCCAGTAGACGCCACATTCATAATTCAGTGTATTATTCATCTTTAAAATGGGATACTTTCTTCCTGTATGTGTGATTAATATCAGTGTTGAGACAAACAGGGATGCAAAAGTTTCAGGCACTTGAGATTTTTGTCCACCCATTGTCCTTCTTTTGTGAAAGCGCTTCTCAATTTTTCTATTTCTTCTATTTCTTCCATAATTTTCACTTTATGTCGTAAGTACGAGAAATGTTTATTATCCATCTATCTATCTATCTATCTATCCATCTATCCATCTATCCATCTATCTATCTATCTATCTATCTATCTATCTATCTATCTATCTATCTATCTATCTATCTATCTATCTATCTATCTATCTATCTATCTATTGTATTCTGCAACCTACCTGTTTTAAGCTGCACTGATCTTTTTAGCCTCATGGGGGCAGTGTAAGCGCCTACTGCCTAAACACATCATAAATATCGACATCAAGTAAGACGAGGTCACTGGTAGCAGGCTAGCAGCGAATACTTCAAGATTTATGACAACAAACAGCTGATGAACAGCGTTAGCTTCATTTGTTGCCATGTCCGTGGCCACCCTGCAAATGTAGGTAAAATATTCACACTTTATGGTTTAATTTAATATTTTTGGTTCCAAACTGTTTCGTTGTGAAATTCATAGCTGAATCCAGCCAGGTGGAAATTAATTGTACGGTATGAGTTGTGAACCACTGACGCCATGTTTGTTGTTATTGTTAAGTCTTAACGCAAAACAACAACCATCATTTGTGCATCAGTTTGATTAGTTTTACTGTCACTTAGCTTGAGGAAATGACTTGTGATTCATGCTGTTACACACAGTAAACAAACTTGTAAGATTTATAAATGTCACTACAAATTGAACAGTTGTGTACCGTCTCATGAATTATCCCATTATAAAATGCGTTTCAGTGTCAAAATAATTCAGTAACAGTTGTCTGCAAATCAAATGGCCATATTGTCAACACGAACTGGGAATAATTAATTGTTAATGAATTTTAAATGATGCCTATGTGACAAAATCTAATCAGATACAAACTAAATTTACAGGAGGCTAGCTGCTGCCATTATTCACAGCACATTCTGTTGGATGGAGGGCTGTCTTATTATATATTATCTACTGGTCTGCAGTAAGTGTCCGCTAATTATCCGTCTTGTCTCACAAACTTTTTGGATTATTGTGCAGGATTTCTGTCGACCAAACTTTTAGTGGACAGTAAATACGAGGCAGGTTTATGGGACGAGCACAGACAGAGGGCCATTTCCATTTAGATTACTGTGCACAGATGAAAGGCTACGTAGTCAGCAGAGTGATAACCGTGTGAGACGTTTACCAACAAGTAGGGAACAACTACTGAAGCAAGTGAGTAGGCAGACTTATACAAGTCAGCAAATGTTAAGAGTCTGTAATACAGGGGGAAAAAATAACTTTGCCATACTGGTTCTTATTTGGGTTTGCTGAGTCTGATTGGTGCAGAAGTCAGAGATAAACAGCAAACGGCAGCAGGAGAGAGAAAAGTGCTTTCACCTTCAACTTATTATATATGGAGAGAGCACAATTATGTTCCTGATGTGCAGGCCTGGTGATTTATGGATGGATATTTATATATAGTATCTCAGGAGGTCTCAGAAAGGTGATGTGGCACAGAGGCAGCCACAGGTAATGTATTCTGTTTGCCATTTGCTTTTTCCACTTTAACCACCTGCACTAACCAAATGTATTCAGACAGTCCATCCCAGCTATTAGCTGTTATCTGGACCACAATGAAGATTTGGTCTGAGTCACAGATGGAAAAAAGTTCTAAAAAGCTGCCATTACTTTTTCTTACATGAGGATACTTTAATCCATATTGGACCTGAACTCCATCACTTCTCTTAACAAAACAAAAAGAAAAACATTTTGCTGAATCCAGTGTTTGGACTGCAGAAGAGAAATTTAATAATGTGAGTTGCAGCAGCGAGCCAAAAAGGGCATCATCTGCTCAGTGTCAGACTCCCGGACATTTTGTCACCTCATATTGCTTCAGGCTTTTTTTAAGAACTCCATGATAAAATCTGTGGCACTTCAACATTCAGATTTATTGCTTATTTATATTTAACAAATCATTTTGCGGTGCACGAGGTGTGTAATTAGATATTTTTTAATCTACCTTTCATTGAGCACAGTGTCAAACCCAGATTTACCGCTCTCGATGCTAATAAGGATGCTCTGAATATAGAAACCCGCTTGTGACAATAAAATATGTGATGTGGCAAGATTTCGATTAATTATTGGAGGAGATTTATGTGTCTTCCAATAGACGATGGATGATTTACAGTGAACAGTGTAATGTGGTTTTATGCATTTATATATGGAAACTGTTAAAAACTGATTAAGATCAACAACGTACTATGTAATGATGCAATTGTGCTTTCCTTTTGTGTGAGACTAATCAAAAATGTTAAAATAATAATTTGGGTTTGTTACGGCTTGGATGTAAAGTAACTGCTGAAATCTGGAAAATACTGAAATACATTGCGTTTCTAAAGTCTGACAGGGCCAAAAAACCCAAAAAAACCCATAATCATTGAGCGTTTATTGTAAGCCAGCAGATAAGCCAAATGATTTAAACCACCTGGAGGTAAAGCCAAAAGTGAGTGCAGCCTCAGTGTTGGTATTAGCCTAATCCCTCATTGCACAGGGAAACCATGTGATTGCACTATGGCAATTGCAGTAGATCAAAGTTGAAGCAGGAAAGTCTGCTAACTTTGACAGATTTTTACTGCATATTGGGTCACTTTAGTTTCACGCTGAACATGCACCAGGGAATATGCAGAGCATATTGCATGATCTGCAGTACACAACCAAACAAAGCAGCCACAATGGCTGCTGTAATGACAAGGGTAAACAATCATTTTCAAGTGAGGGTATCTGCAAACGTGTTGATATTTTTCTCATATATCAGTAGTATTAGAGTTGAGTTACATAACTATGAGATGCATAATGTTAATTTTAACTCCATTCTACTTTACAGTGAATGTGGCCCCTTCTTCAAACCTCCTGTCAAAGCCAGCCTCCCTATGGGTCTGTTGTGGAGGTAAGCAAATCTTTAATTAAGTTTACCTGCGTTATTGCAAAACTTGGTGTAAACAGGGGAAACAGTGTGTTTCTATGAGTCATACATGATCAATCCCATTACTATACCCCAATACAACATGTACTGTAACATAATACTCTAAACACTATTCAGTCATTAATGGGTTTTTCAATAGGATCAAGACTGGTAGCTGTTTATCACATAAGTTACATTTATCTCAAGTGTATCTGCAGTATTTATTATTATGGAGCACATAAAACGTATAAAACTGTGCCAGCATGTAATAGCCAATATGTGTAGCATACCATCTTAACCTTTTAGTGATGTTTACATAAAAGCAGTGTTGCTTTCCAGTCATTGTCAGTGACAATGTATAAATAAGAAAATAATACTAAATATGTGGAACATACCGGAAAAAAACAACTGTTGGTTGCCCCCCGTCCTAACTTTTTCACAGTTTCTTTAATAGTTAACTAGTGCCAGTATTTTTTTAAAAATTAGTTTTTATGGTGGAGAGTTATGACAGGAGCCGAACTGAAGACAGATGAACCAGTGAACTGAATGCGTCTTGAGAGATTTGCCTGAGAAATATTTAATAGCCCATCGACAGTAAGAATCAATATGTTTCTGCAGAAATACCAAGAAAAGAGACTGTCAGTTTGTACAGATACTGTAAATCCCAAACTCACGCGGCAAAGCAATGTTTAATGAGACTGAAGCAACAATATAGTGGGCGTGGGGGAATAAATCAGGACTGCATTTGACTGCGTATTTTTTTAAAAGTTTTTAAGCAGGTAAACAAGTACAACTTTATCTGAATGCAATGCAAAGTATAATTGAGCTGTTGCAATGTCTGCATTTGCTTGGCTTTACTGTCAGGCCGCTCCTATAATCTCTGACATCTTTCATCAATTATATCTAAATCCAGCTGCCACCACAACACTATCTGTCAGATAACGGGAATTCTCCGAGGAGACATGAGGTCAACTTATACGCTGTAAAAGGTCGGTTTAATAACCTATACTGGTTTGGTGCAGAGATTAGACAAAGTTGTGAGGTGATTATGAGAAGTCCTAGGAAAGAGAGAAAAAAATTGAGACAAGGTGCACACTTTGTTATCACATCTTAAAGATGAATCGGAAGCTTGCTTCCAGTAAATGTAGTTGCCTGAGGGGCTGAAAATTAAAGTTGGATCCCAGGAGGAGGCTCCTCAGCCTAAATATTTATGTGCTGCGTGGATTCTTCCATACAAAACAGAGAGAGAAATTGATTTGCTGTTATGGCCTTTGAAGCATAACTGGCGCGTTAACTACACACAAAATAACATTGTGTTGAATCGTCACCAACTATGTGGAAAAAAAGAAACCATGCTGTCATCACTAGTCTTTTATTATGTTTTATTAAAACATCATTGACCTCCAACAAGTAAAGAATGTACATAATAATAATAATAATAATATTGATGATGATAATAATAGTATTAAACTGAATGGTGTCAGAATAAAACATTATTTTCTGTTTTTATCTATTTGATGTATTTTCTTTAGTCAATTGAGTAATTCACTGGATCTCTGCATTCTCTCTCTTCAAGGCTTCAGCTAGTTTTAGAAGGAATGTATAGTACAGGAATCCAAAATTAGCTTTCCCATCTTCTTGTTTATTTTTTTTTTCCTGACATCACCTTTTAGCCTCATTTGTCTCACGCCTCAATTCATCGCACGCATCGACCACTCACATAATTTGCAAAACAATCTAAAATAACATCAACCTTCTGGAGCAAACACGCACGCTTTCAGTCCTACATACCGTATCGACTAGTTTGTGTGCACATAGGTGCACGCTTGCACACACACACACTACAACACGTGCTTGAATGCCTGCAGTGGATGCTGAGCTCTGGTGCTTTAAACACACCTTTGGTCATAAAGCATCACACTGACTGGCTGCAGGCTGCAGCTTCCACAGAGCTTCTTTCTCAGCTGAGGGAGAGCACAGCTCCGATAGCCCCACTTGACTGACCCGTGTCAGTCTCTGCTCCTCCTCTCCATCAGGGCTTTCCGCTGAGTGGTATACTCCTCTGGTGCTGGGATTCAAAGGAAATGCCACAAATGCACTGTGGAAAAAGTGACCTTTAGAAAAACTACTGGATGCTCACCAAGGTGGAAACCAACTGTCCATTTGACACAAAATAATGTCACCAGTTTGAGCACTGTTGAGATTGTCTCTTAATAAAGTCTGAACTTTTAAAACATTGGAAACAATTTAAAACACAATAGCACAATAAAAACCTTTTGACTTGATTTTAAAGTCTGCGGATTACAGTATGTTCTTGACAGGCAGGTGATGCTGAAAATCTCTTTTATGGTTTCACAGCAGTTTGTGTGGGCTTGACAAGAGCAGAATATCATCCTGCCATGCAGCTGATTTCTCTATCTACCTTCACGTCAGGGGGCTTTCATGAAAAAAAGCAGTCTGTTTGAAAGGGTGGTGTGCTGTCCAGAGCTGGCGGTCATGTGTCAATGACGTCCTGTGCTGGCGAAGGTTCATGTGGCAAAGTGGTGGTGTTGGGTAGCGGCTGCGTGTGGCTGACAGAGTTCTGCTGCAGCTCTAGTGCCATGGCGTTTTGTGGATGGGGGAACTCCTTCACCTGTCTGCGGTACTCCAGGAAGGTCGACGCCTTGGTGGCAATAGCCACCACGTTCTTGCCGACAAAGATGGTGGATACGCGGCTGTCCTGAAACAACACCATGTTTACACCACGTATAAGGATGGTGACCACGTTTATGGTGACCAGGCTCAGGACTGGGTACAGCATCATCTTCTGGGGCGACATGTGCTCCCCCTGCATGCTGATTTCACTGAGCGACACGCAGGGCAGGATGAGCAGCAGAATGTAGCAGTAGAAGAACATCAGGCCTTCAGCCCAGATGGGCAGGCCTGTCCGTTGAGGCTCCCACAGATTAGCCTGGATATCGAGCAGGTCGAGCAGGTCCAGAGCCACCCAGAACAGACGGCTCCTCATGTCCTCCTTCCTGCGGAAAGTTCGAACATATTCCATACTATCTAGAGCCACAAGAACTAGATATAACCCCGGTACACACACTGATAATAGTAAAGTCAAAGCTTTTCGTGCCACTGTCTCTAGACTCTTCCGGTCAGCTTTGCAATTCTGGAACACAAAGTACAGTTTGATCTCCAGGACAAAGATGTACAGAAACCACAGGATCATGGCATAGCCTCGTCGGGCGGTGCGCACCTCTGCACCCACCCACACTGCCACGTATCGCAGTACTATGAGGAAGCACACATCCCCCACGAGCACTATAATACACACACCAATTTTTCTGGGACCCTGGTTCTGCTCCACCAGGTAGGCGTCCATAAAGGCCATGCTGGTCATGATGACAATGGTGGTCAGGCACACGTGGCGTTTGTCTGGGGGTGGCAACACCATGGCGAGGTCACCGTCTGGCACTCACTCTCTGTCCACAGCTTTCAAAAGAAAAAAAACAAGAGTCCAGAGGCCAAATGCGACAGTGTGACCACTCTGACCACCAGATAAAGTTAGCCTGACAGCCCGGGTGTGCACAAGAGCAAATCTCCACCTACAGTGTGCGTGTAAAGAAATAAAATAAAAATGTAACTCACTACCAATACACTGCCGTTGAGGTGGACGGTTATTGCAGCTTAGAAGAAGAGCGATGTGTGGAGCGATGCCGGTTGCTGATTGCTCTCAGGCCACAAGGAAACAGAGGCATCACCTCGTTATTCAGCGAACTTCCATTGATCTAATCCTGCCCTGAGCAGCAGCTACACTCAGGGCTCTACAGCTGACATACCATGACTGATAGTAATCCACACACAGTCAAATGGCGAATACTCTCAGAGTGGGCTCGGTCTAATGGACATGTGATGGGATTGCGAGACACGGTGCTGCAGTGTGGAAATGTTTATGGAGGCTTTTATTATTGTATGAGTAAGTGTAGGAAGCAACAGTGTGGCTTGCGGATATATCCTTGTAAACGCCTGCGTTGCTGGGGATGCTGGGGTGTGAGAGGAACTCCTTTCTGGACACTCCTGTAGGAGGTGGCGCAGTGTGTGTGTGTGCCTCCTTGCAATCCTGCAGTGTGTGTGAAGGGAAATGAAGGAGAGAGAGGTGGAGGAGAGGAGTCTGCAGTGGCCAGAGGCCTCCAGCCGCCATAAATCACAGAGACAGCAGGTCAACGGCCCATGAGGCCTGGCGTCCGACGACGGCTTCCCCGGGGGGAGGCTTTTACAGAGAGCTGAAGATCCATCCTCTCTCCCTCATCTTGCCACGTGCCCGCCTCTCCGCAGCCTAGAGGAAGGAGAAATAAAGAGGAGAAGAGGGGGAGGGCGAAGGGGAAGGAGAAGGAGAAAGAAACCTGTCAGCACTACTGGGCCATATAACATGGTTTTCATTGCCAACAGTCCCCCCCCCACATATGAGGAGCCAAGTAATGTGTCAGCTTGGCTCAAACACGGCCCATTTCATGACAGATAGGACACAGCATATTGTACAAGTTACAGTCGGACTGCTTCAGATTGTCGTTAAATTTGTTTTACGCGATTTGTCTCGAGACATCTGGACGCTTGGCTTAATATGCTCTGATAATGATGTCATTGTGTTTGGCGTATTTCAGGTAATAACCAGCAGTTTTAATTATGGGAGTTAAATTAACAGCTGATTTATTACGGGGAGCTTCAGTGCCTCGTATAGAGGCTACGCGCTTGGCACTGTGTGTTCGTCTTACGCCAGCATATGTGGGGAAAGTGATGGTGCAGAGTTCATTTCCTGCAGATGTGGTTTCCAAAATGAAATGATTGCAGTGTGCAATGACTGAAACAGATGTTTTAGTATTGAAAGATATGAAGACACCTGCTTAAGTTTTCTTGCTGTGAAAGAAAACAAAGCTGTGTACATTTAAACTACCATGTATCCATCTTTTGTGCTTTTTGTCCTCGGTCTTCTATTTTAACGATTATATCTGGATTCACTTCTGTGATTTGTCCTCTTTAGCATTCCGCCTGATGTGCGCATTGAGGCATGTGACAGATTAGGTTATTAGTGGGGAGTTGGGGGCTCTCATCAGCAGTCCAGTTGGATGTTGGATCATCTTCTTAAAAAAACAAAACTGTACAGTTGCCGAGTGCTCAGCAGGACAGCAGGAGACCAGCTCCTGCTGTGACCTCATCCATAAATAACACAGCATGTCTGAATATCAGCGGGGACAGAAAACAAGGCTGGATGAGAGAAAGCGAAACGTGTTAATTGAGCTGAAATGTGTCCCTCGGTTTCTGTTTGTGTTTCAGTAGAAGCTAGAATTTAACTGTCGCTCTGTTCATTTCCGTCTGTTCTCCCTGTCATCGGATCCTCCAGGCAGAGCACAAATAAACCACATTAGCATTTATGTCGGTCGAGGTATATTTCAAATCACGATCTGAGTGCATCATTTGGGGAGCGCTATATTTAATAAGCTGTTGTTAGAAAAGTGCAGTCGGGGGATGTGTTGAGTTGATGTCAATCCTGGTTTTCCAGGAGTTCTCCGGTACTTTTACGTAAAAAAATTACCTGAAACTTTTAAGACGATCTCTAAAGAAGCTTTATTCTGAAAGGGAAGGGAACTGGCTGCTCAACCAGAAACTGAGACGTGTCACTCAGAAGCACAACTGTGTGTCTGCAGGATTTATCTCATAGGGAAGAGGAACGTCGGCACAAAACTTGATGGGAATCCATCAAACATTTATGAAGTTATTGCAGTCTGGCAATAAAGCAATTTTCACCACCTAGACACCTAGAAATTGGTTGTTTTATAGGTCATCTTTTTTGTTTTTAGCAAAACAATTCCACTTGTGCTTTTGCCGCTAACTTAATATTTTAGCAAAACAATAACCGATTGATTGATTAGTCTTATTTGGAAATTCCATCCGGACATGCATTACAAATGATTCCACCACTGTGCTTACCTTTGTAAGCCAAGGACTCATATTCCACTCCCGTTTTGACTAATTGAGCTCTTGATAATGCAAATTTAAGTACGTGATAAATAAACATGAGTTTGTTTTCAGCTGCGCTTTGTGAAATCACGAAAGCAAAACGGGCTTTTGGGGCTTTTTGAATGCGATCCAAAGATTGTAGAGAGGTTATTTTTCATCAGACGAATTCCACCCTTGGAGAACATTAACTGTACGTACAATCATAAAGGATACACAGTAAAAGGCTGATTTAATAGCACCTTTTAAAAATGGCACTGTGTGTTGCCTTTACAATATTCCTTTCTGTTTAAGAATAAAATATAAAACGTTGCATCAAAAAAAAAACATCACAAATCAAAGGCTATTGATGGAAGCCCAGTTCTAAGAAGAGCATGGCGCCATGATGAGTCTTATCTGTAATCCAAGCATGGATTTGAATGTTTAAAACTCATTATGTAGAACAGAGCCTAAGTAAGACATTTAATTCATAAGACAGTGATTAATTGACTGATTAGCAGAACGCAATGGATCATTAACATGCTATAAGGGAGACTGGTTCCATGTATACAAGATTTCATGACATCATTTAAATGCCATTAATTATCAAAAAAATGATTGTTTCTGTAATAAACTGATTCGAGGCGGCGCGGCATCAGTATCAGTGGTAAATTGGACCTTCAGGAGTTATGACACCTTGAGTAAAACATGGTTCTGCAGATGACATTTGCATGATCCGATGGTACATGGGTTCCGCGTGAAACAGGAAGCCAACGAACTTTGACAGTAATAGACGATTATTAATCCTTTCTCTCATACAGTGTAGAAAAGAGCCTTTGTCTGCATGAAGCGCTGTCAAAGGAGCGCCACTCTGTTTTGCATATTCCGCTCAGCACTTACAATGTATGACTCGAGGCTAGAGATTAGGATACGGTTTCACCACGGAGCTGGAAAAAAGATGGAGAGAAATGTCGGTTGATATGTGATGCGACAGCTGTGACGACTATCGCTTCACCTCTTTGTCTGTCTACTCTCCTGCAAGACCACAGGGCCTCGGCGTGCCGCACCATGTACATTTTAGCTGTGCTTCAATTACAGCCTATTAATTATGGTGCACTAAAAATAGGCAACATGGAGGGCTGTGAACTGGCAGGACTACATTTCTTCACAGAGGGAGGCTATTACAGAGTCTGTGGCCAAGGCCATTATCTCACTGAATAGCCAGAGTTACTACAGGCACTTGTATTAACACTTAGCCTCCCTGACTGGCTGCAGGCATCCATATTGATCAGAACAGGGACCGAGCAAGTGGCATCAGGTTTGCCAAGGGTTCAAAAGAAAGCAGTGGAGAAGATCTTATTTTGGCACAGGATTTGTTCCGTCGATATCCCAGAGCTTGTTGCTGCTTTTGAACACACAGGAAAACTGTTTCCTTCCAAGAACTGGCGTAATTTGATTACCTTTGTTCTTGCCAGACTTTTTTTGACACAAGCTCAGAGCTTAAGTTGCTGAAGTTCTTAAGCTCCAGGAAGTTTTTCTTTTGAGTTGTTCTGAAACCTCGGTGTTGTGATACACCCAGCGAAGCCTGAGCTCGGCCTCATTCACAGCAGCAAAAATGATTTTATTCTGCAGCTGTGGATGGTGCACTCAGTCACCTGTGTGTATCAAAGGAGATGGAGATGTTCGTGCTTTGCAGGAGCTGGATTGTTATGCATGAAATGCTCTCAGCTCTTATATTCTATGCTTCCGCTCCCCGTCCTACTAGCTCATCACTCCAAAGATGATCAAATGTTTACGTCAGCGGCAGCAACACTGCAGTGGGATGGCCAAGGTCTCTGGAGCAGACAGTTTTGTCCGACATTTATGTCAGGTTGTCTTCATTAGGGCGAGAACGAGACCCATATGCTGTCTTGGCTGGCAGCCATCTCCATCATCTCAGCAGGTGTTCCGTACTGTCCTTTGTGTTACAGTCGATGCTTGGCTTGATTCGGGGAGAGGTGGCAGATTGCTTTGAATTTACTTAGCACAGCTCAGCTGAACAAAGGCTCACACACAGACACACACACACATGGTAGTGCACAAGAATGCGGACATGCACATGTGCACTCACATGGTGTGTACGCCAGCTCTTACACACATCCCTTGCCTTATAGTTTATTGACAGGATCGCAGTATCTCATCTGTCACCGTCGTTCTGATGATGCTCTGTCACCACAAACTGTTCACATGCATCCTCTACTGATTATAACATGGCAACATAATAGATCCCCAAATCCCTGGATACATAATACAATGTATGTTATGTCACCTGCCGGGACCCTGAACCACCTTGGCTGCATTCAGAGATGTCTGCTCGTTTCCCCTCTTCACACTGACGAATGTGTGTGACAACTCATAGGTGCTCGGTACATTTCCTTGCTGAATTAAAACCGACTCAGTTGCCCTCATGGGGCTTAACCTTGTCAGTGGCGCATTATTCCGGTATATAGCGATGGTATCTAATGGATCACAGTGGTGGTGCATTGAAATTCTAAACATGTGTGTTTTACATTTTATTATCATTATTTTTGACCGGTTTAGTCTTTCCAAGCAAGTTTGTGCGATTCAGGGGCACACAACTCAATTACTCAAAACGCAACACGCCTGGCGTGTGTGTTACTTCCTTCTCTTAGATTCCCATTCTCTCATTTTCTTGTTATCCCTGCGTAAAATGCTTGTAATAGCTTGCGAGGCTGCGCTGGGTCAGAATACTGAGGAGGCTCTGAAACCAAGAAGGGGGCCGTGTTTTGCTGCAGTGGCTAAGCTCATTTTTATCATTTTACCAGAATGATCCTCATTCTGCTTTGCCATGTCGCATTGTGTACGTGATAAGCACTGAATGTGCATTGCAGCACACAAGTGGAACTAACCCAGTCTGCACACGGGCATTCTGCGCCATGGCTGTTGATCAAATGCATGTGAAATTAAACATGCTTCACGTGACAGAGGGTGGAGAGTTGCTGTGCAGGTTATGACTCATAGGACAGCAGTCACTCTGTAAGGGGTTCGACGTTGAAAGCAGCTCAGAAGTCCTTTCCTCCAACGTGGCCCTCAGCAGCAGAGACGGGGCTTTTCAACATGACAGACGTGTCTTTTTCTCCCCCGCCAACTCTCAAACGGCCATAATGTGCAGAGCGTCAATCAGAGGCTATTCTCTATTCACAAAGCTGGGGAGGCGATCAAAGGCGCCATGCCACAGCGAGTCAACATCAAAGTGGAGAGCATCCCCTCTGACATCCCACCCGGCAGTTAGTCAGTGACACTGGGCACGCAGGATGAATAGTCAATGTATATATACAGGAGACGAGACATTCTTGATCTGCTGCCTAGAAACATTGCCATTAAAAGCATGTTGGCCATTAAAAACATGTTAGCTACTTACATTTAAGTGAGTAACAATGAAAAGTTTAACCTTTTGCTTAAGTACCTTGTAATTTCTCGGGGCTAATAACATGCAGCCTGCACAAGGCTGATATCACAGATAGTGAGACAGAGAGTCCGGTCCCGAAAGCCCCTGCTACCAGGCCATTAGCATCTCGAACACAGTGCAGTCTTTGAGTGGAGTTTGCTTTCATCTGTCTCTTTCAAATAGGGAATCATGGGGTTTAACGTTTAAGAAGTATTTTCATGTTTTCAAGTTCACTTGCTTTCGAGACAGATACTCTGCGTGGTATTTTCTTGTGCAGTTCATGGGGGGCTGGATTTTTGTTTTGTACTTTGCATTCAGTGTCAGTGTTGGATTGAATTAAGTTGTTTAGACGGTATGTCTGGAACAGAATTGGACAGTCTTGGGGGTCTTTATACTGTGAATGCATCACTTCCCTAATCCTAAAAATATTTTGAAAACAAAAATTCAAGTCAGGACAAGTAGCAGATACTGGGAGAAAAAAAGAGCAACAAAACAATGATGTTGTGTTTGCTACTGACTCCTATCTGAAATATTTGGTTCCTTGATGATTACAGATAACTGCTCCACAATCGACACCGGCTTTGTCGGTCTGCTGTTTGCTGCTGCGCAAATTGTGTTGGGGGTTGTAATGGTTCTTTTTTTTTTTTTTTGCTATAAAATTAAGAGTAAATAAAACATAACAGTCTTGAAAATAAACCTATTTCCCTTTTCCCAAATTTTACAGATTGCAGTCAGTGAAGCGTGTCCTCGTATATATCCCAGCTGCTTTGTCCCTTGCTGTCGCTCTTTTTTGCCTAAAACTGAGAAGGAATAATTAAATTTTGATTTTTTTTTTATCTCTTATGTAGAGGAAACACCTTAAACCACACAGTGTAACACAGTGTTAATTGGATTGCCCGTTCAATTTGTTGGACACGCCCTCAGCGATTTTAAGTGAGGGTCACAAATAACCTGAAGGGCTGCAGTGATTACCATGACGCACACACACACACACACACACACACATACACACACACACATATGCTCAGCTCATAGCCACTGCTGGTATGGCATTGCGGTGATATTGAAGCCCTACCATGCTTCATGCACGGTTCTTAAGCTTTTAATTCTCCTATGCGACAGTGCAGGTGTTTAACAAGCATACTGATTCGCCCATGTGATAGCAGCTCTCATATTCATTCCCTAATGATAATTTGGGTCTGTGATCACCCGGGGACAGAAGTGATTTTCATCCAGTGGTTTTACAGGGAGATCCATTTAATCTCCGTGTCAATAACGCAGCCTCCCTCAACCCCTGCCTTCCTGCTTAAGCTTGCTATTTTGCTATGCTTTGCAATTCCTCCTCCTGTGTTCACTGTCGCCATTTCTAATCTGGCCCCCCCTCAGGGAGGTGGCAGGCACACCGCATTCCTGTCACGCCGCTCTTCTGTTTGCTTTCCATCCCACCTGAGGGCAAGATAACTTCTCAAAGACATCAAAACCTCACAGGTCCGATAGAGTTTTTCCGTTTTCGTTTTGTGTTAATGCAGCAAACTGATGCTGAAAATCCTGCAAGGTAGTGTGTAATGCCTATCACTTTGTTTTCTGTCGTAATTAAAGGTTCGCTCAGCCTTTTGTCCCTGCTAGTTTGCATAAAACGTGTGTGCACCGTCAGGTAAAAGGGCAAGGTGACTCGGCTTCTCTGCTGCATCCTCAGAGGACAAAGCAAAAGGAGGAAAAGAGCGATGCAATGACTCGGAGAAGGGGATATTAGAAAGGCAGAGAGGGAGTGATGCAAGAGCAAGGGTTACTTTTCCATGTGATTGAATAAAAGGCAAAAGAGATGCGATACTTGGAGGATTTGAAGTGTTGCTAATGAGCTGGGAGTTGAAATGGATAGCTGTGCAGAGGAGACAGATTAAATACTGTATTACCAGGCACAGATTTATAAGAGCGTGAAAAAAGGCAAAAGTGGCTTTTCAGACAGTCATTTCATCAGATATTTAGTCTTAAAAAGTTCATTTCCATGAAGCAAGTGAAGAAATTCTTCTGATGGCGTGAGAAATGTTGCCCATCTTAAGGACGATTGCTCTTTAAAACCGAATCCGTGATCGTTTACTTCTGGATCGCAACCGCAAAGTGAAATTTGACAAAGCCTTGCGAGTCTTAAAATGTCTTTCATGGGGAGGGGGTTTGCTGAAGGCAACGCCTGTGTTTTATGACAATGAAATATTTCACTCAGGATTAGACCAATGTTTGCCAAACCACTCACCGAGGAGTGTGAGCATTGCTGAGGTGTGACTGGGTTGGACTCGGGAGGTTTTGAGATACTGTGCATCTCAAAGGATTTGTGCAATTTATATTTTACAAAAAAAAAAAGAAACTATCGTACAACTTTCATTTTTCTGCTGGCTGCTGCTCTGAACTCGATATAGTCATTTCCTTCTGGCCTCATTATGAGTGTTGTCTACTAAAGTTTTACGAGCAATTACTGGCTTTGTCATTGTGACTGTTGCAGCATTTGGCAAGTTGCTGTGGATCTGCTTAGCACAGTGCAGTTTAGGATGGGTAATTGATGTGAATGGGATCGTTTTGTTCCGTCCCCACAGCAAATGTGCCGTTTCAGACTTTCCGGTGTTGAACGTCAGCTTACAGTGGCTGGATAGCCAGCTAAGGGAACCAAACGTGTAAATACAACTTTGCAGTTGTCAGAAAGCACGTCCGTCTTCTTTTTCTTGCACGCTCTTTCCACTTTTAGTAACTGTGAGTAGTGTTCCTGAAGTTCTGCCTTCACGGTGAAGCCGAGAGCGTTTCACACCCCCTTCTGTCTCCAAACAAAACCCCCGTGTTTCCTTACTCTGCACAAGAATCTGGCAAGCACGTCATCTAACATGCCACAGTGTATAAATAATAAAACCCCAGAGTCACTGGAAGACATATTCACACTCTTTTGGTGGATGGGGATGCCAGCTGTTTCCCGCAGCCTGTTAACCTTTACTAAACCCACCAGCAGGAAAACATCCTGATCTGACAGCATTCGTAAAGTTATCTGTGACACCAGGTGTTTTTCACTGCAACCACAATTTAGGCCAATGGGCCAGTGTTACAGGATAGTGGTCTATGATGCATATCAATATAATGATTTATTTAAACCATTAATCATAATCATGAAAGTCATTAATTTAACGATTTGTTCAGGTGTGTGCAAGAATTAATGTTCCACTAAGACTTTTTTCACACAGCCTGCTCTGTCAAGTACACGACACAACATTGATGAAACCCACTTAGAGATAATAGCTTATTCTGTTGTTCTTAACGCAGGCATCAATTAGGAAGATCTGAAGCCTTGCATCAAAGAATGACATGAACATCAGGTTTTCTAATGTAATCAGCCCTACTGGGGCCCTCAAGCAGATGGGGCACGCTAACAAACCTCTGTCAGATCATAGTATTCCAACAATGCTACACTGTCATTTACAATCAACAATGCAGAGGCGCCATTAAAGCAATTACTCATTTAAACTGTGCAATACAGCACAAGTTAGCGAAACCTATCTCCATTTTTCATCCTGTTTATAAATGCCACATTTTACATCTCCTGTTTATGGGAATGGGTAGGTTATTATTATCATGCAGCTTCTGTGTATCTAGAAGGAAACAAGTATCAACCTGGCAAAGGCCCAGTTACCATTTATCTTGAGATTTGAGGATGTACTTTAATGCCAAGGGGTCTGTGTTCGCTGAGAAGTATTGATCTGGCCATTTCTCATGATATATTGTAACAATAGACATCAAGGGAAGGAAAATCAGTGCTGTGTCTAATGTGTAGCCCATTGCACCTTAAATTGTATATTATAATAACTGTGTTTTATCTCTGCCTGCACCACCAGCAAATATTAGAAGTATATAGAAACAATCATCCACCTTTGTGTTAAAGTTACAATTTAAAATCTGAGCTGTATCATCAGGGAAACGACAGATATTCAGGGTTTCCACCATCTCCTTGTCTGCTTGACAAATCTCTTCTGCAGTAAGATCAAACACTGAGTATTGGTATGCTGCTGGGTTAGGTTTAGGTATTAGCATGCACAGTCTGTGTCCAGACCTTTAATACTCAAAACTGGTATCCCAGTAGGCAGATTCTTGCCCAGGAAACCTATGCAGGCACAGAGGTCAAAGTTGATTTGGGCCAGTCATTCTGGGGGTCAGTACTTTCTGCCTTTCTCTTATTATTCATTGTCTGCTGACTTAAGTACCAAAAGGCTAAGACTCTTCTCAATAAATGTAGGTAAATAATTTATGGATGGAAACTTCATAATTTCTTACTTTTTCAAAATAAAATCGTTACAACTACTTTAAGTTTCCCATCACAATGTAAGGAGTGAAATATCGTTTTTTGTTTGGTTTAAATGCAGATTCTGTGAGATTATACTGCAGTTTGAAAGTCTTAAATTAATCTGCCATACTTAAGTGCCCCTTGTAAAATATGGTCGTTAGCCATTAACGCACTCCTGATATTTAAGAAACTATTTTGATGTTTTCTTATAGAAAATAGAGTATTGAATATATACAAATACACTCACACACACACACACATATACATATATATTCTGCTTTATGTAATTAAATGTGTTAGTTACAATCTAAAAAAACAATTATTCCTTGTCAATGTTTGATTACGTTTTAGATCTGACAGAGCACAGCGTTGTGGATTCATTTGAACAGAGAGAAGAAATATCGTCTCATCCTTAGTCAAGGTCTGGGCTGCAGCTTGGGGGGTTGTTGTGAGCTAATAAGTCAATCTGATCAATCAGCCAACCGCTGTCAGCTTTTTCAAATGAGAACAGTCCTCCATCTGTGGAAGTGCTGCACACACACACACACACACACACACACGCACGTACCTCAGGCTGTTAAGCCTGAACCTTAACAGGCAGCAGAGAGTACGAGGGGAAGAATTAAAAAAAACAATCCTCCTGTCTTTCTTCAAAATGGGCTCTGAGTCAGAATGTGGTTCTGCCTTTGGGTTGTGCTGTTGCTGTTATTAACAGATTAAAAGCCAAAGAGTAATTGAGAATTAGCAATTCATCCAAAAAAAAAAAAAGTTATTGGTTTGGTCTCGCCAAGCTGGGTCTAAAAATCATTCAGGCCACGGGCTTCTATTCTCTCCCATTTCTTTCAGCTCAGAGAGCGACTCAGTGGAAATACACCGCTCCATGCTTCTGTTGTGTTTTTGTCGGTGTGTAATGTCATTTGACAGAAGCGGAGCCCGATTTAACTGCCTCCTGCGTTGACACACAATTTGGTTTTTGCTAATTATAGGGTGCAGCGGTCATAAATTATTCCCTGCTCTTTAGCTCTCCCTCACCCCTCTCTCTTTCTCGCTGACCATACAAACAAATTACCCATCTGCTGATTTTCACACTGAGGCTGAACGTCACGTATGGTGGGACGTTGTTGCACACTGCTGGGGTGGGGGTGGGGGGAGGGCGAGGTGCATAGAGAAGGAGATAGCGGACGAAGACACAAGAGCAGAGGGGGGAAAAAACAGCAGTTAATCTCTCCCCTGCTGTTAAAGGCCATTCATAAATACTCCGCCTTCACTCTGCCTGGCAGTTGCAGATTCTATGAGGCCTCCCCGCTCCGGCATATAGCATGCAACGCTTTAAATTATCCCAACACTAAAAGATGGAAACATAAAATGCATCTTGACAAGAGAAGAGGAGTGGGAGCTTGAGGAAGTGGCACAAAAGTGGCCTGCTAGCAGCGCAAAATCCAAAAAAGCTCCCCATATATTTTTTCAGTTGGAATGCAGGAGGAATGTAAGGAATGTAACTGGAGTTAATTGGGTAAAAATCTACAAAGCAATCTACAACCTTTTTTTTTTGCATATTTACCAAGGTCTAAAATACTAAACCAAGTAGCCTGTGAATATTCTCATTCATCCAGGTCATAGTTATCTCAAGATTGAATCGAACGCAACTGGATTTTTGGTTTTTGCATTTTTGTTTCACCTCTCATCCAAGAGGCTTCATCAGTTCATGCTCGCTGACTAGGCTGGGACTAGTCCAACTCGCTAGCTGGTGAGTAACTAGCTCACCAGCTAGTTGGACTGGGACTAGTCCAACTACTCCCAACTTCCAACTAGCTAGCTCACCAGCTAGTTGGACTAGTCCCAGCCTAGTCAACGACTAAACCAAGTACCCATGTTACATCCATATTGGACCAATCTGTACCTGGTGATTTACATATAATGCCAAACCAAGTTTTTACTGTCTGATGATGTCATTACTGCTCTGGGATTAAAATTAATATAAAGTAAAAAAAATGGAATTATCGTTAAGCCAGGGTTTAGCTGAATAATTTGACTTGAATGGTCAATCAAGATGGTGTGAAATAAACTGATGGCATTAATTGCTGGCTGCTCCTGGATGGTTAGTCTGTATACGTGCTGATGTTATTATTGACTGTACCTGGGTCAAGAGGACAGGGCTGTGAGAGAAGGGGTTTTCCCTTGTTATTGTAAAGAGCCAGTGGAACTGTAAAGCTGCACTGGGTAAAAGAAATCAGTGAGTAACAGTCATAAGCACATGTTAGAGAATACACATACTCCTCTCTTTTTCCTCTCCTTACTCTGTTATTTAGTAGACTATGTGTAACTGCCCCCCCCCCCCCCCCCCCCCCCCCCCCCCCCCCCCCCCCCCCCCCCCAGCCTTTTTTTTCCCACCCCGCACCCATGCCTCTGACCTGAAGTTTTTTTTTTCTCATATTCAATCGTCTGCCCTTGTCTCTCTTTTTTAATCGACTCAGACTGACGTGAACTTGTTCCATCCTCAGTCTCACTCTTCTCCCCATTGCCAGCACTGTAGATTTAAGGCCTCAGCAGAGAGCATGAGTTGCACGGCTTTGTCCTATTCATCATTTAGCCTTCCACTCTCTCTCGGTGTCGATTATTTAAATGGCGGTGGCCTCGTATTTGGAATCGGGCGGCAGACATATCAGCTCATAAATTGCGAGATATGACAACGCGATCCAGCTGCAAAGAAACCCTGTGATGTATGCGCTTGTGTGTCATAATGTACTATTATTCCATTTGGAACATGCTTGTGGGTGCTGGGTTTTTGTCAGCCACCCAGATTAGAGTCATAAAACTTGGCGCCGAGATGATGTGACATTTCGCCCGGGCTGTAAAATCTCTGCAGGCTGATCGTACTTGCACACGGTAGTTTCAGAGCTGGCAGGAAGAGGACTGAGTCAGGCTTGTTTATGCTAATGGTATGTTAGCTGTGTGCATAAGCAGTACAGTAGGAGAAACCTGCTTATGTATTTAGATACAATCCTCACATGAAGTTGGATTTTGTTGCATGAATCTACAGGCACATTTACAGGAAGTAACACACGCATCTTAAACTTTCTATACGAGTGTATTCAGTTTGACTGAACTTGCATTTGTACTATAAACAGGAAACGCATGAATGTGCATTTGCCTGCGTGCACGCTTAAATCTGCTTATGAATATTGATCGTTGTCTCTTGTACTGTGTCGTTTTTTTTTTTTTTCTGTGTGGTGCCACCAGTATCTCCTCAACCATCAGGTGGAGTAGAGGTGGGTTCTACAGGGAAAGAAAAAACAGGACAATGAATGACATTGACAGGCAACGTGCAGCAGAGCCTCCGACTGTTGGAGGGACACCGAGCTGATCGCTGATAGCAGATGTGTGTCTAATTGTAATGCGGTTGTGCGACCAGGAAACATCTCTGTCTCTGCCTGTGACAAAGTTAAGCCCCTTCCAGAGCCCCCAATCACTGCTTCTAATTAGAGACCTTATCTCTCTCAATCACTGTGCCTTTCCGCTCCCCTCTGAGGCCTGCTGAGGGAGAACGGCGTAACGTGCCCGACCACGATGGAGTGGTGGTCACTGAGGATGAAAAAAATCGGGCAGGGAGGATCAGAGGGAGAGAGGGTGAGATAGAGAGAGAGAGACGGCAAAGGGAGCTGAGGGAATAAGAGGGATCTTGAGAGGGAGAATCAAGGAGGCACGTTGGTACGTCTCAAGTGTAAAGAAACTGTGGTGATGTAAAACTGTAAGAGTGGACCAAAAGAGGAAGGGTGTGAAAATGCCTTTTTAATTCGAGCCCACTCAGCATGCACCACATCATCTGCACAGATCCTGCTTCAGTGGAGCAGCTGAAGATTAAGTACGTTGCTTAAAAGGTAGCTCAGCTGTGACTACTGAGTAAAGGCAATTGAGTAGGTAAAAAAAATGGATAAATAAAAATAGATGTGTAATATAGAATTATATCATTCCTCATATGCATTCACCTAACCCTCCCACCTTTTTATATGACATATTCTATGGCAATATTCACTTCTTATTACACTAAGAGTGCTGCCAAGCTGCAAAAGGAAATAATAAACAGTAGAATATAATATAGGGTATTATAAACAGATAAAAAGGGCAGGATTGTGCAACTAACATGTTAATGAAGATACTATCTTTGGCCACCATATGTCATATGATCATCATGTTATACGCTCTTTTTCTATAGCAGCCAAAAAAGCCAAAGAGAGCCCTGTATAATATGAATGTATATGTGATGAAGGAGTAGAATGGGATAATCATAGAAATACACTGTGGGGAAATCATGGTTGGACGGGCGGTGAGAAGTTTAGCGTAACCAGATGAAAAGAAAGGGCCAGCTGTGTGGCGACGAAGCCTAAATGTGAGATAAAAGGGAAGATTAGGCCAGAGGTGAAGAGGGCTGGATCATGTCCAGAGAGAGAGAGAGAGAGAAAGAGAGAGAGAGAGAGAGAGAGAGAGAGAGAGAGGAATCTTCCACCCTTCTCAATGTCTCTCCATGTCGGTTCTGTCTGGGCAGCCCTTCAAAATCAATTTAAGAAATTGCCATTCAGCCAGAGTTCCGTCATTAGGATTTTATAATTTCATCTTCCTCCTCCAGTGCCTTTATCCCAGAGCCCCTCAGTTCATCTTTGCAGCCCAACCCCAGTGAATAATTAACCGCTGCCGTGAGCAGAAAGACGATGAGCGACACAAGTGGTTTCTCTCACACACACATTTGCACGTTTTCAGAGGCGGCATCACCTTGCTTTCAAGCCGCTGACGTCTCGCTATGGCTTTTACTTAAATCTGACGTACACCAGCATGCCACCGCTCCACGACACAAACACAAGTTCACCCACAGCGCAAACAGACGCACAACCGCCTTATCATATGCGCACACACACACTCGAATCCAATGACTGTCTCTGGTTCCCTATAGGCATTTCAGCTGAGGACGCGGAGGCGGGAGGGGTGAACAATGCTTGGAGGTCCTCGCCCTCTAAGATCCTTATGTGACGCTAGTTGAGGGATGGCCGGCGGATCTGCGGCATATAGCTTCATAAGACAGGAGGGTGGAGGAAAGGAAGGGATGGAGAAGCTATTGGAGATAGCTGCTAGTGAGAGGTAAACAAGGTGTGGCTTCACCTTATGACCAGATATGGACGAACATGTTGCGTCCTATATTGCGCTGACATGTGCCTTGTGTATCTGACACGTGTTTGTTAATGTGTGTGTCTCTGTGCCAGTGACTGACATAGCCCAAGGTGTTATGTTTATGGGCTGTCCTTTTGATTTGTCAGTTGATTTACAAACGCTGTTTTTAGCGTGAGGAATGTGAGAAAAGAACATCAGATGTTCATGTTGACGCTTGACCTTTCAGTGAAATAAGAACCGACAAGATGTTGGTGGGCAAAGGTCACAAGTCAAGGTCACTGTGACCTTAGGTTTTATTTATGTTTTTTTATATACGTTTTTTTTCACGATAAATAAAGCTCTTATTATATTTTTACACAGATGTCGAATACGATAAAATGCTAATGTTATGAATTGTTGTATTCAAAGGTCATTTTTTTTCCCCCTGCATAAACAGTTTTTGGCTGTGATTATTTTAACAGTGTAACTCAGGGACAGACGGGGACTTTGTGACCATATTTCCTGCAGATTAACCACTTGGCTGAGGTTTAAACCACAAGACAGTAATTTAGCATGCCGAAGAATGCAGTTCATTTAAATGGGCAGACTCATGCAATGACAAGCAGTCAGGCCATGGGAGATGTTTTTAATAGATTTGTTTCCATGAAGTGAATGAATTTCTACTATTTGCATATTACGTTTTTTCCCTACTTGCAGGCTTGTTATTGAACTCGGGCTAGATATTTTAATTTGTTTCTGTCGTTTTCTTTCTTATTTGCATGGGCTTTATAAACTTCATACATATATTTTTTTAAACTTGCAGACTTATTTATTTATTCTTTTTATTTTTCCCTTTTATGACACACGTCCTGCTTTAATTTCCTTAGCTGTGGTAGCAGTCAGTGGGTTTAGAGATAGCAGTGTCGGACAATAACTGGGTGGGGCGTTATGACATTTTACTGGCATATACTAATAATTGTTTGATCAACCCTTGGCTAATCAGCAAACTCCACCAGTAACTGTTAGCTGGATCGTGATGGAGTGCCACATTCATCATCACTTCATTTGAGAATTTAGGCTGCACAGATGTCACGGCAAAAAGCGTGTGTCATAAGGTCACAGTGATTTTTCCATTTGACCTCCAAATTCCGATGAGTTCATTTGTGTGGATGTCGTGCCAGGTGCTGTGGACTTTATTCCTGATGCGGAATATTTGCTCCTGGATTGGCTTTGCCTCTGTTTGTTGTCTTATTGTCGAGCGACTGTTCAGAGGAAAGAAGCGATTTGCAGAAAGTATGTTTGCCTAAAACTCCCTGTTTGCAGATGGTTGTTACAGTGCGTACATGTTGGTCTGACTGAATACAGGCTGTTGTATCATGTACAGTGTAAATCATCATCACAATTTATAGCAACATTACCCCTGTGGGATATGTGTAAAAAAAAAAAGGTGGACATCAATTTAGGCTGCATAGAGTTGTATAAGTACTGCTGCTGCTATTAATAATATGCATTCCCCAAAGTTTTGACTAATTGGAACTATTAAAATTTTGACACGCGTTGTTAATTTGTTTCCTTGTATTGCGTAGCGATCGTTTATCCCATTAGAAAGCTCTGATGAAACATGGGTCGATTACACTCGTCAGTGACAGTGTTGCAGCTGGAACAGGTTGAGCAAGGCACAGGCCAACAACGTCCACTTCCCCAAACCCCTGATGTCATCCGTTGCTGACATTTCCCTCACGTGGCCATACCGGGCCCAGATTGTCGTCATCATGATGAACAAGACCTCTGTGAGCGCTCTGAGGCCTAAATGGGAGAATAGTCAGCTTGACCTTTCTGTGAAGAACTTTATGTGAGCGCAGTGAAATATCTTAATTAGAAGGAGATGGAGTTACAAAGAACACACATTGATCAGGCAGAAGGCACAGCTGTGGAGACGGGGCTGCCGATGGGGAGGGGAGCATAACGCGAGGCTGTTGTCGGACAGTCATCATGAATCATGTGATTCTGTTGTGGAATGAGGAATGGAGCAGCTTTTGTATCTGTTCAAACTAGTTTTCAGTATAGACAGAACGCAAAGGTCAGAGGAAGAATCATTTTTCTATGTGCAGTATAAACATATTAACACAGGCCACTTCTACGGTGCACTTATAGAAATCAATCCAGTCTCACCATCAATTACAATTATTTACATCAGGTTCAATTATCATCTCTCAGAAGAATATTTTTTCTTACAATAATAAGAAGGACCAATATGACAGAGTGATTAAATTGGCTGGCATTTCATTGTTTTCTGGACAGGGAGCAAACACTAGCAAACACTGCAATCTAACAACCAGCCTGACTGAAAGAGAGCAGCGGCTGGATAAAGATGCTGCGCTGATCAACGCTCATCTCTCAACATATTGCTCCTGTGTCAGGTTTTCAAACACGCAGCATCTGTTTGTGCGCAACCGCCTGTGACACATACACGTCAGGCCTAGATGTTGCCTGCGCTGCCCCTTATCCACACGTGGCGTCTGTTTATCTGCTGACGTCAAAATATGATTCGGCTTTTACCGACTGGTGCAACAAAACCAATGACAGGACAAGAAAGACAAAGCTTGTTTTGAACAGTGAATTTGAGTAAAAAAAAAAACTTTCACTGTACTGTGTGGTCCAGCTCTGTCCAGAAAATTTGTCTAAGCATTAGTATGGCACCTGCAGACTGTAAACTATATTGCATGCCCAGTGGGAATTGTTAGTGTTACCATTTACCCACTGAGTGTCAGTATACAGATCCACAGGTTCCCCAGGGCAGTCAAGGCTGCTGAAACGTTGCTTGTAACTTGTCACAGCTATTGACAGAGGCCTTGTAAAACTCACAGTGTCCAGCCAAGCAAGGCACCAGTCAGCCTCCGATTCACCTCCCTTCCTCCTGCGGACCGGCTCTGATGTAAACAGAGTGCCGGCGGAGCACTTGTGTGACCAATACAATATGCGGCCTGTCTCCTGCCATGATGCAACTTGGCCCCTTATCCAATTTCTGCCTCTGCTTTGGATTTCCATCAACTTGCATCAGTGTGAGTGACTCCTGTGACTGGGGGACGTGGGTGTTTCATTACCATCGATAACACTTCAATAATTGGCCGCACGTTTAGGAGCTACAGGGGATACAAGAGAGTAGTATTTGGCATGGCGGCGTTCAGACTGCTGAGTGGAGGACCCGAGTGCTTTTTCATTTCATCAGACAACTCCAGAGTTGTTTTTTTGTTTTTTTCTCTAGTTAAAGGAATAAAAAAATTATTTATTACAAGAAAGTTTTAGCGAACGCGAACAGACGGTTAGGGAGCGTAGCCGATATTGATCTGCTCGGGCCAAGTATAATGTTCAAAGGCAGCGGGCTTCAGGGAGCAGGCTGCTCGCGTTTCATTCGGCGTAAACATTTCAGGAGAGAAACAGCCTGGAATAAGGGGTTAGGACGGCAGACAGAGCACTTTGCTCTGCAGCATCTCATGAGAGGAGGAGCTAGATGATGGAGCGTTTCAGCCCTGGTGGTGGCTTCACTCCCCGTCTCTGGCTCTGACATGAAACTATGGGCAGCAGCATGGGCTCCACGCTGCCAGAGTGCTGTGTGAACGAGGATTGAAGCTTTCGCCACGTCTTTAGCGCCGGCTCCAGACACAACACACACATAAGTGGCCTATATGGGCTTTTAATAAGTGTTGCCTTTGTTTGATGTGTTTCAGGGGCGTAGCAGCGTCTGTTGTGCAGAAGCAGTCTCCACCTGTTGAAGCGCTCTGCCGGCGTGATAATGGCGCTCGGCTTCGATTGAGGCGTCTGCGGCGAGCGGCGCATGAATTGTCTCGTCTTTGTTTATCAGTGTTTGTCCCATGGTTTTTGGCTAATTGCAGAGCGGGGTGGCTGGTGGAACGCCTGTTAGTGCTGTGCTGAGCTGAGAGACAGGCCAGAGGAGAAAGGATAAAAAAAAAACAAAACAATTAAACAAGAAAAACCCCATACACACACATTAGTAGGAAGCTGAATTTCTCCTCTTTCTTTTGAGAGTGCACAGGCGTACACACACTTTGGATTTGTGTTAATCCAGACACACACACACACACATACACACACAGCAGCAAAACACAGCAGGCGAGATAAGAGCGACCAGGTTTTTGTATTTGAGCCCACACACAGAAAACTAAGCAGCACACGTGAGGGTGTTTGTGTGTCCTTGCGTTATCTACAGCCTGTTGGTGCTTGTGTCCAAGTCCTTCAGAAAGCAGAGCGGGGGACGAAGGAGCTGGGGGGCAGAGGCAGACACCAGAGGCAGTTACACAGCTGCTTTTGTTCTTCACCGCCGCCGTCGCCATCATATGCAGCAGCGTTTATTCCCCCGGCGACATCCACCAGCAGCCGCTGTGGACTGTTCGGTCCACTAGCTGCGGCTCCACAGCCCAGTCGAGGGATTCAGAATTTTCCCCTCGTCAGGCCTGATCTTTATCGACGCTGATATACACAATTGTTACTGTGCTCAGTGGGCTGAAACGCACAACACACGGCCAATGATGCCCCAAAGACGGGTGAGCCGGCCCCTTTACAACAGGGTTAATGCCCTGCCATCGCCGCCGCCCTCCTGCACCTCACACAGCCAGTGACTTTGTGGAGGCCTGGCAGAAGACTAGTGACAAAGGAGAGGGATACAGAGGAGGACTGTATGAGGGAGCTGGGTGGCTGAGTGTTTCCTGTGAGCGTATCCTGGTGCAGTAATTAAATTATCAGAGCCTCTGTTTTTGGAGAATTGCACATGGAGCCTCTACCAGCTCGGGTGCTGACTCTGTGGGCCCCACGTAATTACTTGCAAACATACAGTACACACTGTAATTACACAAAGGGAGTCCAAACAATACTTTGTTCCGGAACAGTGTCAGCTCGCACCCTTAAGAGGACGATGTTATGGAAACGACAATCCTCTGACTTAGGACCTAATTATTTATGATATGCTTTCTACTGCGACTGGTTTTGTCCATTAGTAAAGTAGATAAACAATGCAGCAGGGTATAGTCAGCACAATATTGTTTTGGCTCTTAGGATAATATCCCATATGTCCTCCAGCTGTCACACATATGGGCACGTATATTTTTATTCACCTTTTCGGACCAGGACATAATCAGCTGTGCAGGCAGATTGGTGACACATAATTGGCTACATTTACTCAACGCGCACACTGACATAAACACGTCCAGCTCTTTGACGTGCACTTTCTGTAAACAGGCTGCATCCGGCTGGTTTTGAAATGAAAATCATGTCAATCAGCCACTAACGGTGTCTTTGTTCAGACTGTGTCGCTCCCCACCAAGTTCAGCACAGTGGGGAGTGGTGAGAGTAATACAAAGCCCACCCTTACGCATGAGGCAGACTGGATGCACCTTACAGTTCGACGTCACAGCTGGACTTTTGTAATGCTATGTGGACAGAGGCAGTGGCAGCAGTGAAGTGACAGCGTAGCATTGTGGCGAGTAACACAGCAAGTAGTGGAAAAAGAGTGAGCAGAGCATCAGAGGTTGAAGCACACTGCCATAACTGAATAGGTGAAATGGTTATATACTGTGACGAGAGCACAGCTGTGTGTGTGTGTGTGTGTGCGTGTGTGCGTGTGTGTGTGTGTGTGTGTGTTGGTTGACTATGTGCAGGTATAATTTTATGTACCTCCACAGAACCTTTCAGATAAAATGAAGGATTAAGTGTTCCTTTCTGAGTTGAGTAAATTATCTAATTTAAAAAAAAAAAACCCAGAGGACTGTCTGAAAATTGTAACGAAAATTGTAACTTAACGAGAAAGAGATGCTTTGAATATACATGATTTACCTCATTTTAATACTCAGCCATTCGATGACCGTTAGTGCACCTTTTGGATGCGTCTGTACGTGTTGTGCGTCTCCCCTCACTTATACTTATTTCTGCATTTCCTTTCGTTTGGTGCCTGTGCGTAGCTTTCACTGTTCGGCAGACAGAACTCCAGAGCCACAAAAACCTGAAAGTATCATAAAACATTTCCCACTGAAACGCTCAGTTGATTTCTCTCGCCTTTAGAGATGTTAAATGAAAAGCTGTTCACCGCACAGAGTGATTCATGGTCCTCTGAAACTGTTAAATGAGAGGGTAGGAGGCACCCAACTCATGATAGCTAGTTACAAATAGCTACTGTCACACACAGGCACAGAAGCGGCACACGTTTTCAAGCACACACCAGTGCAAGCCAACACAAATTCTCACATGTGCTCCAGCCGATTCATTACATGGAAGCAGGGGATAGACACATACACAAATTGCTCATCGAGCATATGGACGCATTCTGTAATGATATAGTTATGACGAAATAACAAGTGGACACATGTAAACATGGGACCTGGTTTATTTCCTGTCTAATAATATTAGACAGCAGAAACTGAGGTCCTTCTGTGATGCTATGCACGGAAGTGTGCATGTGCACACATGCTGTTGCTGCCAAACGCACACACCAGTCGATTAATGTGGCGGCTTGGCGTGATGACAGTCCCGTCATTTAAAGCAGCCAGGTTACACTTGTTCTGCTTCCTGAGCTTCGATGAAATGAAGCATACATACACAGACATGCACATCCAGTCCCCGCCTCCCGCCAAGATGGAACCATAGAGAACTCTGCATGAAAACAACTTGACATTGCAACTTAAAATCAGTATAAAGGAAACTGCCTCAGAAGGATAATGTGACATTTTAATGTTTATGGACACTTAAAACCTTGCAGGGCCTCCAGCTACAGCGCATTACCTTTCTCTCTTCATTTCTGTATGCGCTTTGGTTTCTTATTCACTAAAGCTGCTGCCAGTGCACCACATACCACGTACTGTAAGCGCAGCTGCAGAGCAACAATAAAGTGCATGAATTAGATATGAAGTTGACATAGAGATGAAACAGATCTTTGTGCTGTTTGCTTTCGCACTGCATCACCCAGTTCACACTGAGCTGATATTCAGGTTGGTAGGTAGTTAAGCAGATCAACTCTGACCTACATGGCTGAGGCTTGGTAAAGGTTTAGCAGCTACAATCAATTTGGGGAGATAATATTTATAATGGCAGTGTCGCGAGTCAGTACGCTGAGGTCTTGTCCTGTGGATTTTTTTTTAATATTTTTTTTTCTCAGGGTTTTTAGCAACCTTGGCACCATGCTGGCAGAATTGGTAGAAACCATAAACTCAGGACATAAAACTGTGATGAAAGGATCTTTCATTAAGCTCATGTACTTTTTCTGGGAGGTTGGAGAAAGCTTTGATCTTGATGTTGCAAAAAAATCTGATTTACAGACATTATTTATAGTAGCGGGAACCTGCACAGTATTATTATGCCAGTATGTATAAAATCCATTCTAGAGCCCTAACCTCAAACCACTGCCATGCACAAAACCACAATGCTAATATAACTATAGATAAACAGGCAGCATGTGCATATATAGTGTACATAAAGTAAATGCATTTCTGTTTTGGTTGGAACAGTTAGCTGCAGACATCCAGGCGTCCATCTAGAAAAGACAAGACTCTCCTCCTTATAGTCCTGGCCACTCCACTTGAGCTGATTGATTTCTCATCAGTTCTGTATCCCTGATAACTGCAACTCGGGAGGGCTGCAATGGCTCCAATATTTCACTGCTGTATAGCTGCTCGGCCACGCTCTGTTTAGAGCATGGCTTTCTATCTATCTGTGTGTGTGTGTGTGTGTGTGTGTGTGTGGAAGGTGTGTGTGTGGAAGGTGTGGGTGACTATATGGGGACTGTATTTACAAAGGTGTACATGGAGATGGGTTGGTCTATGTCTGTATGTGTACATGTGTTTGCGTGTGTGTGTCTGCCCAGCAACATGGTTACATTTGTTAAAGGCACGCCAACCATTTCTGCATGTGTACTTTGCATTCTCTTCCCTGCTAAAAGTCTTGTTTTTCTTGTCAACAAGCCACCACTGAGACAAATTAGCTTCAGCTAAAGAGAGAAAATACCCACAGTCAAAACAGAGATGAGGGAAAATCTTTAACCACCCGCAGATGATGCAGAATTCTATAAAACAAAAATACCGACCCATCTTATTCAGTCCTGACAGGGATTGGTCAAAATCCAACTTGGCCCATTTGTTTTCCCCTCTGGCAACACTCGGATTTGAAGTTTGGAGTATAAATGTCGAGTCTAGCTATTGCAGCTTTGCTTTATGAGATTCTAAACAGATTGCCAAATTGCCCACCAACACAGGAAATGCCATTTAGGATGGCAGTTATCTTTTTAAAGCTCAATCTAATCATACAGCCTTTTTTTTTTTACTGTATTAAAGTGTTGTACTGACAAAGAGATGAACCTGTTATCTTTCATTGTTTGTTTATCTGTTGGAAGAACCAAAGATAGAGATCTTGAGCTATGATCATTATTGTTTCCCGTCCAATTTCCCCTCATACCAAAACCATTATGCCTTTTTGCCGTGTAATATTGTCTGCAAAATTGTTGCAGAGAAAACATTTCAAACATTTGTACAACGTAAAATACGTAAAGACGTTTATTCTAAAATAAACCAGTTTTTCTGGGAAAAACAGCAGAAGTACTCTTGCCATTGCCTTGTAGCATATAAAATGGCTATTTTATCATACCGTCTTTTAGCTAGGCTTGATTAACACTTAAAAAGCTCATGAATTTTCTGGCTCCTCGGGGAAAACCAACAAACCGTTAATTGAATGGGCTGGATGTGCGTTCTTCCCTGATTTTGAAAACTTAACTTTACCAGAAGTCAAGAAGGGTCATTTTAACAAAAATAGTATATTTTTAAACTGTAACCAATCACAAGTGTTTATCTTGCTTTGGATTAAAACTGTGGTTCGTGTATGTGTGTGCATGTGCGTGTGCGTGTTTGCTGATTAGCGAGAGAAAGGGGCAAGCAAGCAAAATGGTGCCAGTTTTTTCTGCCAACTGCTGCGCTTACATTAGCATAGATCATGCTGCAATCCATAATACATGGCTTGTTAACATGGTTGGTATTTTTGATCCATAATTAAGGAGTATGTTATAGTTTCAGAAAGTGCATGGGTTAAATGTGATGGCTGCCGGTCGCCTTCCCCCACTCCCAGGCCACATTATTGTACAGTATGGTAGCTATTGATTCGCCGTGCCATTTGGCTATTGATTGGAGTGGACGCCATTATGTCAGTGAGATTATAGCCCTCCGAAGTGCAATGATTCTGAAGTGGAAAACCAGTGGCAGAGAACCGATGAGATGAGCTGAGTGCTTACTGCATCAGCTGCAGCATCAGCTGCGTTTCAGCTAATGACAAAGAGCGGAGCACAGCCTTGCACAGAACCATACAGCTGAGAGTAGCATGGCACAACCTTGCCCAGAGTGAGGCCTAGCACAGCAAAGATGGAGCACTCTCATTTCTCTAGTAAATCTGTGCCAGAGGGAGCATAGATGCACAAGGGAGTGAATAATCACATTGACTATTTTATCCACATTTTCTTTATTGGTGCAACTCGTTGTGCCCCGATATTGTCTGTGACAGCCATTGCCTCCCAGATTGTCTTCAGTTGATCATTCAGATTGACCACAATTCACTATGCAGTGGCGTGAGGGGGAGGGGTTTTTTGGAGGGCAGAGATGATTGGGAAGGGGGGGGGTAGGTGTGGAGTTATGAGGGTGAGTGGGCGTTCACTGCCTGAGCCTGCTCTCCGGCTTTTCAGACCTGCCCGTCATTTATTTACAGCAATATTGAATTTAATTGCGTTCCTGGCAGGGTTCTGAATTTTAAGAGGCCAATAAATGGAATTCCATGCATACAAAAACATGATACACTGTGCAGTGAGCATGTTAGGTACACGAGAAAGCGACTCAGTCTGCAATCAGTAAAGATTCAGAAAATAAAGCAGAGGCCATTAACCTGCTGTGTCCCGGATGCCGACTGGGTTCTTTTAACAGCTGACCCTGAGGTTGTGTGCTGTGACACTGTCATTTATGCACAATCTGAGACAGTAGACCAGTTGAATGTGACCATCCGGGTGGCAAATGGTTGTTAAACTGATTAAGCTTTTATAGTACACGAACGCCTAAGTTCCGAGTCTTGTCTGCCCTTCAACCCTGGGAGTTAATTTCCAGTCAAAGACAATTCAGGGAGGTAAGACAATTGTATGGTCTGCACTCTGCGGGTTGGCTATTCAAATTCAAATGCATGGTCTGTTTACTGAATAATGAATCAAGCATAAAAGATTAATTTGCATTTAGTTCATCATCCCCATGATATACAGCTGCAATTTTCAATACAGAGGAAGCCAGAGTTTAACAACCCAGAGGCAAAACTGGCACATCAATATGTGTTTTCTGTCTTTCAAGGACACAGGAGCAGGCCCCTATGGCAACAACTCCGCCATGATTCTCCATTCTTGTCACTGACAGTCTGAGCCAACATATCAGGCACTCTTAACGCAGAGCCCAGAGTTATCGCGCATTCAGTGTAATCAAAACCCTAATGAAGATCATTAAAATCAAGCCTTGAAAAACGGTGGCTTACAACACTGTGACTGTACACAGCCCTGGTGTGCATGTGAGTTAAAGACTATCAAGCCTGTTAGCATGCAGCAGGCAAAAAGCATGGGGGGTGGGTTGGTGTCACCTACATGGTCATTTTTCTTCCTTTACATTTTGAGAATTAATTTCTTTGTGCAAAAAGATCTGCAGACAGTTCAAGTAATGCATGGAGCGGGTGGGTAAACGCAGGCTGGGTGGCCACATCAATTTCAGGCAACCGTGCAGCAACCAAAAGGTCACATGGTTAATCCCAGCAGGAATTTAAGCACAGAGGGGATTACAAGGGTGTAAAAAAAGAGACGGAAATCTGGATGTTTTTTCTTTTTACATTATTTATCAATATATTGAGATGAAACAAATAGGTTTCTGGTTTCACAATCTCAAAATTTCCTATCAATGTTATGTTTGCTTTACTTTTTCAATTAATCAACTCCTTTTGACTCATCCTTGACAAAAAAACCCGCTTATTTAGTCCATCAGACACCTTGTCAAACACGAATACATTAACATCAGGTTTTATAATTCATCCAAAGCATTTTGAGTTGTAAGAGATGTTTTATCCCCACGGGACTTTTGGTTTCACTTTTTAATCAAGGTGCTAAAAACACCATGAAGCGAGGCCATGGAGCGGCCATGTTTCCCAACTGTGTAAAGACCTGGACCCTCAGGCTGCCCTAATAATACATCACTGTGAATGAACGGCAACAGAAGAAAATATCAATATTAAATATGGCTGTGTGTGCGTGCATGCGTGCGTGCGTGCGGGTGTGTGTGTGTGTGTTGTACAGAACATGGTTGTGCTGATTTTTTGCGCAGACCGGAGGCACGAGCCGCCGCCGCCACTGCTGCCTGGGCACGCGCTGACTGAATAAACAGCCGCCTTCAATAAAACTGACAGGAGCGAACGCAAACTCGCCTCATACCGATGCACAGCAGTGACGACAACCATAATCACAATCCAAACAACAATTAGTAAATCACCACAGCGCGCGCACACACACACGCGCGCGCGCATACACGCACACGCACGAATTCACTATCCGTAAGCGCCAAAATACTCCGGTCTAAACCCGTGAAAGCTGCCGAAAGAGTCACAAACTAGCCCGGCAGGAAGTGACAGAACTGGTTACTAACGTGTAACATATAAACTTATCGCTTCCTGTTCCTGGCAATTCACCCCAACCCAGACTGTTTCCATTCGCAACGTCTGGCTCGTATATGTGAGCGGGGCCAGCGGTGAGACGACTCGTCACGCGCTCGACATACAGTGGAGTGGAGTGATCGCCTCCTCCTCCTCCTCCTCCCAGCCTGTTTCACATGTCCACATGTGGAGATGGAGATGGAGGCTGAAAGCTGCTGATGCTGATGGATGCAGAACTCTGCTGTTTTACCTGCTGTGCTCCCTCTGCCGCTGTCCGCGGTGCTGAATCCGAGCCTCCGCTGCGAGGAGCCGCTCCAACAACTGCTGCCGCCGCCGTCAACTTACGTTCCCATTCCCACCGCGCACGAGCACGGCGCGAGAGACTGAGCGACTATACCTAAAAAAATAGTAATAAAAAAAGGATCCAAAATGTACACGTAAAAGGGGAATGTTGTGAAAAGTGTCGCCTACTGGCTGGATGAAGCAGCTCTGGCAAGTGTAACTGCTGAGGCTTCTCCCCTAGTTGCTTCTTCCTCTGGATAGGTTTAACCACCCCTCTCTCTCTCTCTCTCAGACACACACATACTCACACACACTCACACACATACACACTCTCTCTCTCTCTCTCTCTCTCTCACTCCCTCACCCCATTCTCCGAGCTCCATCAAGCACCACTCAATTCAAATATGTTAAGAGTGACAAGAAAAGGACTAGTAGCTTCCTGCATTTTATAGGCTACGGCGAACGCCAGCGTGACTGCCAATAGTTGAACAGAAGTCATGTGGCATTAGCATTATTGGCAGTGATGGGATAAAGAAACATTCAATTTGATTTGATTCAGACTCTGCCAAAAAACGTCCCTGCTGCATAGAAACTGTAAGCCTCTATCTCTATGTCTCTCACACTCATGCTGGGTGAAATGAACTGAATTTATGGTCAATTCACTTATGTAGATGGAACAGACATCTGCTTAGGGGCACCTCCTGTCCTGTCATTTAATACATTTCTCTTTTGGGTTTTTTTTTTGTTTTGGTTAAACAGAGCAAACGTTCTCCACAGAGGACTGTGTGGTAAATGACTGTCAGCAGTCAGTGAGCAAAACTCATGCAGGGATCACTCTAAAAGAAGGACCTGATGTGATTATTAATATGGGAACAGTGATAGTGAAGTATCACATCAGTATGTCATTTAGAAGAGTTAGCAATGTCGAAGGGGATCAAAGTGCAGAAATCTAGCGTCAGTAGAAAAAACATTGGAAGTCGAAATCAGATTAAATGGCCATTAAGCATCAGCATATTAGATGATACAAAATATTCAAATGTCATTGTACATGATCAGGTCATAATACCACTAATAAGCACAATGGGCACACTAAAAGGGAGTATTCTGTAGGAAGACAGAGACTGTCAACAGGTCATCTTTGGCAACTCCGTGAAGGTTGAGCTAAAGCTAATGTCAGCATGCTACCAGTTTAAAATGCTGATGCAGGTATTTGGCTATAACCCAAAGTTTTTGGACAAATTAAAATTTTAACTTGATGATGACTCAAGAAAAAAAGTAATTGGGTCCCCTAAGTTAATACAATAATGCTGATGGGAAGAAAAATGTCTGTACCACATTACATGGCCACAGTTGTTGAGGATTTCTACTCAAAACTATGAAGGTCATAGGTTTCATCCTCTGGGAGCTGTAGATATTGCTTCCAAATTTCATGGCAGTCTATCCAAACATTGTCGAGAAATTGGAATGAAAGCTACAAATGCCAACCTCATGACAGTGCTAAATTACATAAAATGTCAGGGTCTCACTACAATTATTAGGATTCCTCCTCTGGAGACCATGAATATGTGTAACATAATACATGGTCGTAAATCCAGTAGCTGCTTGTATAATTTTGTTGTGACTAAAACTGACTACACTCATAGAGCCTTATATTTCAACTATACTCACAAAAATAAGAGAAAAAAATAGTATTGGGCAAGAGAAATATAGTCTATTTTACACATTACCATAGCACACTAATATGCCATAATGTAAAACTAAGTTCACGGCTAAATTTCTTGGATGTACTGTTAGTGGCTATTTTTTTAAAATGGAAATTGGACCTGATACTGATAAAGGATAAGGTCACTAACTCCTATACTAACCCAGACCTTTTAGATAGTATAGCAGATAAGAGGATGAAAAATATATGAAAGCACATTTTAAAGTTATTGTTGGATTACCATATACATTCTGTAGGTTAGCTGTAGTATGTCTCTTCAGAGGTTTAAGAGGAATGTTGTATTTGTTCATCAGGGATTTGGCTGCCCCCCACCCCACCCCCACTCGTTCTGTAGAGGAGAGGAAGCTGCTCTGTCTCATTTGCTTTCCAAACCACATCCATATAGAGTGACTGCGCACAGCTACTTCAGATCAAGTAGGCACAGAAAAACACTCCTGCACTCCCGCTCGTCATTTTAAAGTTATTCAGAACCCACACATACCAGCGTCACATTAAAAGTCATTTTCAGTGATTAGGGTTTTCATAAGCCAATCAGGGGCGATTAGACTCGGGGATAGAGGGAGATGTGAGGTGACTGTTTGAGTGAGCTCTGATGGGGGCAGATCAGAAGGTTATTCCTCAGTTTGCTTCAAAGTGAATGTAGGATGGGAGGTGTAAAATATTGAGGAATTCCCCCTTCACACCCCCAGAATTCTAACTCCAGCTTCCGCCTTATGTAGTTGTTTTTGGGGTGTGGGAGTAATTATTCTCTGGCTGCCAAGGAGGGAAAGTTGACTATGTGTGATATGTTTGTATCATATGGGGGTGAGGCACTACTGCCTCCTACTGTAACTCTAGCCAAATATATAGGTGCCAGAGAAAACCAATTTGATCCATGTGATGAATCGTCTTTCCTGATTATTGAATTAGATAAAGCAGCAGTCTCATTGTGATGCAAATATTACCACAAAGATCCATCTTTATATTTACACCTTCCTCCCTCTTGTGTGCAAATCAATTCACAGTATTTCATTGCAGAAGTTCTTATAGGACGACTTATCTCTGGGTTCCTCATCGGTCTCAATTAGTCAGCACAGACTAATACAGAGTTATTATGGCCGTATACATTACACCAAGTAACATCCATTTTATGGGCGTACATTTGCATCTCGAATGTTTTACAGCAAATGTGTGAGCAACCAATAAAGAGACTGACAAATGGACATCACTTATAGACTTTGTAACCGAGCAGTTTCATAATCACTGCAGCAGCATTAGGATTACATTTGTTGTTGCCTAAACATATTAATGAAACTGTAGGTAATTATTGCCTCTAATTATTATTTGAGTCTGCAGCTCCGCTTGGTTTTACAGAGCGTTAGTAAGATTCAGCTCATTGCCTGGTGGTCCCGCCTGCAACTGTACAGTTCTGTTCCACCCTCACTGCTCTCATAATGTCATTTTCTGCCAAAGCAGAAAAACAGTTTTACTAAAAAGAAGCTCTAGAAATCTGCTGTCCTCTGCAACAAAAAGGAGTTTGGCGACAAGTGTTTGATTGTAGGGAAGCTTTTAGCAACTAAAGAGCCACTATTTCCCACTGGGGTTTGGTGGAGACCAAAATATGAGCTAAAAGAAAATGAAGAGCAAACGTGTCGACCCAAGTTCTTGAACTGAAAGTGACATAGACGTAAAAATAAACAGTCTTTACCATCATTTCAAATTTCTCTCTTTCTCTCAGACTATGTATATGTCAAAAACGATGTCATGCAGACCCAAATATAACACATACTGATATCAGTTGTCCATTTATTTCACTGATGCAGTGATCCTTTATTGAATCAGCAAGCATACACAGGTTTTTAACTAAGCAAAACAAAATTGAAGTGAATGGGTTTGTTTACCGTGTGCGCCTTTGAAATAATGACTAAAGCGTTAATGAGTTTTTGGCAGTTAAATGTGCAGTTTGCATTGAACCAAAGTCATTTAAAACTTCATCACGGTTTGCAGAGCCTGAGAAGTTTCCCCAGACAATGTCTGTTCTTTACATGGCCTTGATGTTATTGTGAAAAATGTAACGCTCAGTGAGACTTTTTTACAGCTCAGTATCACTTGTTTTTTTTTCCATCACTTATTCAGAAGGTGTTTGTGCACTTGTTAAGTTTATTAGCAAAATACAGAGAAAACGGTGCCAGCTTCAGTGGAGGATGAAACACCCTCATGCGCAGGTCTTTCTCTTCAGGTTGTTTTCTTTGTCTCTATTTCTGATGCTGCGCTTATAATCATTGATGTTTTTCTCTTCTGCAGCACATGTGCATTTTTAATGCTTGATGTGCACAGTGCAGCAGTTACCCGCGACTCTTCGGTGACCAGAGGCACTGAAACCATGGTCTCCCCTGGCCTGGCCTAAATTTACTTGGGCTTAGATCTTTGGCTGTGGCCTTGGGGGCCAAACAGAAACTGGTGTAAATGAGGTTAATGTTTTAGTCACCGTGTTTGTGTGGCCAGCAGCTCCACTTCCACAGTTCCAGCCTCCACCCATCTGCCACTGACCCTTGTTTTGCCAAATGACCAATTGCGGTTTGTGGCTGCCAGATTAGTCTGTCGTGACATAATGATTTTGTCTCGCATAAAGGTGATTTGACATGCTCTGCTGGCCTGTCTCTCTGCTCTCAGGCTCCGCTCCTCAAACCCAGCACTCTGCTGCTGCTGCCTCATTACTGTCCAGCACATCAGAGGACGGATCATCCATTGGGTGCACATTATTGCACACGTGTCTGTTCCTGCCACCACATGCACAAACTAACAAACTAAAAAATTCCTCAGCAATAAAACTGTCCCTTTCAGTGTTGACGTTCAAAGCCTGCACAGCACCACTGTGGGTTCTTGAGTAAGGCCCTTGACCTCCAATTACTCCCCAGCCACTGCTCCACATGTGTGTGATGAATGTGTGTGGGAATCTGCCATTTGTTTTCACGCGCATTATTTCTAATTGCGATCCATTATTCATGTTTTCTCCACTCACAACATGCTTTTTCTCACTTTCAGACTTTTTCCTCATGTGAACCTTTTATTTTCCTCCAGTTTTCCCCTCGGTGTTGTGCTGTCGGCCCAACCCACCTGCCAGGAGCGGGTGAGTCGCCATTTATTCTTTCGTTTCTTAGCAGTTTTAAGCACTTAAATTCAGTTTAACTCTGCAGCTCCATCTTTCACGGGAAATGCACAACAATACCTATACAACTCAAATTAGATTTGGAGCAGTGGAACGTTTTAATCAAATCGGAGGAGAGACAAATAAAAGAATAAAAAAGATAAAAATCAATATAAAAGAATCTCTAAATCCTCCTTTAAAACTTTTGAAGTCCCCTGATACTGAAGCTCTGAGCTTATTAAAATCAATGTATACCAAACATTACTATGGACATTCTAACAGAATATATATATATATACAGTATAATGGGATACAGTGAGATGAATCTTTAATGATTCCCATGGGGAGATTAGCTGGTGCTGTGTAACAAAGTGTACCAGTACAATATAAGTAAAAAGAAGGAAGCCACGGTGCTCTGCCTTTTGCCTCTGACTGATAGTCATGCACATAAGTTTACACTCTCATGCATAATGATGTAGGTATAAGGTGGTAAATATAGCTTTGTGCTGAACCATTTGCAGACTCCTGTTTGGCTGTCCTTGCATCTGGTGCATCTCATTTTCACCTCTACATGAACTCGTTTTATAATTTCTCCATCCGGTATCAACGGAGAGAAGAGGTGAGACTGCTATGAGGTAAACAGAGAGAGAATGATTCCTTTCGGGTAGCACTCCAGCACTGTGGGTAAGGCAGGTAGGTGGAGGTTGCCACATATACAGCACCACCTGCCTCCCATTCGGCCCTGTGCATCTCTGCACGGCTCACTTTTCTCCTGCGCTGCACCATAAACACAGCTTCTTACCATTTCAAAGCTCATACCACTCTCTTGCTCCCCATCTGCAGCAGGCATTAGGCCAGGCAGCGCTGCAAGGGACAAGGGCGTCAACACGCAGCGCACGTACAGCGGGCGCAGACCTGAGTGCGCAGGTGGTGGAATATGGCCACACTTAAAGAGTGTATGTGGGCTCATAAATAACCAGAGTGGATCACAGACACTGTCAAAGTGAAAGGAAAGTGTACGCGGAGTATAAAGGTTTATGCGCCGACAATGAGGTGGATTTGAGGAAGCGCGGTCGGACACGTGTATCTTTGACTTGTTTGTAGTCAGCCAGTGTGTAGATGTGGGAGGAAGTGGCTGCGTGGCATTATGCGCGTGTTAATGCATTTGTGTTTGTATTTATTAGTCAGGCATTTGGCATTTGAAAGCCGGCTAGGGGGCTCTGAAGCATATTGTGTGCAACCCTGTGTGTGTGTGTGTGCACGGAGAAGGTGAAGTGCATTAAAAGCCCGCCTGGCACTTTCTGTGCAGAGACATGGGGCCTGGTCCAAGAATAAACTAGACTTATATCAGCGTGTTGACTTTTTGGCAGAATTCCCGTAAAATCATTTGCATATTGATTATGTCTGTGATGAATTTAAGTGTAAGGAATAACATTGTTATAGCCATGGGCCAAATATCCAGCTCCTGTGGCACATGTGGCTTTATGAAAAGGAGCCTTTGTTGCAAAACCTGCTTTGGCTTTAAGTAAATTTGACGGCTTACAACTTAAATCCTTATTTATATTTATGGCCTGCTCTGTTTTTTCCATTTATTTCTCACATACATTTTAGCAAGATCAGCATTTCCCATCCTGTGCTAATATTGCAGATGACATTGAAGTGCAGGGATGAATGGAATGGACATGTAGGTTGACAGGAAGGAAGAGAAGGCAGGTGGGAAAGGGAGAAAGGATTTGCCGAGGAGCGAGCCAGGTGAGCCATGAGGTGAGCCACAGCTCTCAGAGATTATAACAGATTGGTCACAGGTCAATCAGGGGGATGAGTGGTTAGAAACCTCCTGCCGCTCGATCACCATAGTGACCACTCTTCAGTTTGTGCCTCATTACCTCTCCTCTGATCAGCATGTTCTGAAACAAGTTGCTGAGGAGAGCGAGAGCTTGCAGTGGCTGATTGAGGGGATGTTGATAGATGATGATAGTCAATGGAAAAGTGAGACGCGGGAGTGGCGGCTCAGATAGAGAGGAGGGTAGATGAAAAGAGAGGGGCTGGGCTCAGTCTAATCTTTTGTGGCCACAGCAGCAGGAGAAATGAGGTTGGGGATAAATTGTAGCCAGAAAATGTGAGGTTACAGGATCTTTTTTAAGATGAAAGGGGCCGTGAAGGAAACCTGTTTACCACAGAATTATCCCAAAGGGCCTGATTTTTTTATTTGTCTCACAGTTGGAATGTGTTATCAGGTAAACTTAATCTGCTGTAGTTCTACTTAATTACAAAATATATACAACGTAGTCAGGATGTAAGTATAAATCTTACAGTCTGTATGAATCCCCTGCCTGGTCTGTGGCACTAAAAGAGGTTTTCAATTACCTGCTAAAAATGCATTAAAATTACATGTACTCGCTATGAATATTATATCATCTATGAATATGCAGTCTTGCCTTTTTCAGAAGTTCAACTACCACCTACAAGTTATCTCCTAATTCACTTAGTTTCCTTCACTGGACAGATTGTGCACTGGAGGTTTGAGGCTTTCTCATCCCAAGTATGTACATAGCATAGCATAGCATAGCATAGCATAGCATAGCATAGCATAGCATAGCATAGCAAGTTGTGCAATGTTTAACTGCATGCCAGTTACCTGTGTCAATTCCGTGCTTCCGTCTAATCCCGGTAGATCACGTCTTTTTATATCCCTTTGATAAACGTGTCACCTTTGACCACTGTTCCTATGTGTACGTGCAGTTGTTTCTGTGTCGGGTATTTGTTGTCATGGCAGCTGAGACTAATCCTTTGAATAAATGATTAGTTTTATTTTTGAGCGATGCAACAGCGGTGTGGTACGTTTATCTTTCCGTAGCTCTGTTGGCTGCCTCGCGTTGCCTGGAAGAGCCATCAAAATGCTAATTTCCAGTCGTATTATTTTTATACCTGAAAGTTGCAACTAACTGGCATATAACTTATATGAGCTACCTTTTGATTGGTTAGACTTCTCTGTTGGGTTTATATCATTTTTATATAGAAGCTGAAACAGACGGGCAACATGTTAAATTTAGTGTTGCAGATTTCATAAGCGCACATTGCAGTATATCGTCAGGATATAAATACCTCCACGAGATTCTTTTACTGCTTGGTCTTGACCAGTGTTGTTGTGCTGTGTTCAGTCTGCGTGATGCTTCAGAGACAGGTAACAACACCTGCTAATTTTACATATTTTATACCCGTAATAGTCGATGTGCCATAATGTTTCCATTAGTTTGAAAGTGAATACATTTGCATTAGAAACACGAGCATAATTGTGATAGTGATAATAGATCATGAGGACTGTCTGGAGGATTTGTTCTCTGTCTTTGACCCAGAGCACCTGTTTGATCAGCCTCCGGTGGCGTTGTGGTGCAGCGGCTTCGGGCCAGATCAGGCAGAAAATCTGATACGGTTGTTGATGTCCGTGCAGTGATGAAATCTTGTGTAACAGGATTCAAACACTTCCCTCACCATCACTAATACTAATTAGCTTTTCCACCACACTTTTCATCTCTCCTGGATTGATGCTGTTTCTGTAGATTGACAATCTCAGATTGCACATTTGCCCAGAGGTAGAAAGGCTGATTAATTAGTGTGGTCTGGATGTAATTAATTCGCTGTGACTGCTGAGGGGCTTCCCTCTGAAACCCACACGTACTATTACGTGCACAACAACACTCGAAGACGACCTTGTGCATCAAAACGTGGGATATGAAAATAGACACATTTAAGGTGGCTTGCAGTATGTGTTTCATAAATAACTATAGTCAACAGCCAATTAAAAAAAACACTCTATCTGAACATTTATCCAAAAGGGATTTAAAAAAAAAGAAATTTAAAAACAAACCTTGTGCTGTGCTCAACAGCATTTACGCAGTGTCTTTGTTTCGTCTCTTAAATGCTTGTTATGACTCTAAGCATCATTTTCAAAAGTGCATGAAGGAGTGTTTTGGGGAAATGCACTCGCTGCTTTAGATGAGACTGACTGGGTTGTTTGTCATCTGCTTCCTTCTTTCTCCCAAGACAATGGCGCGTGCACCAGGGATTAGCCTGTGTTGTCCAACAGCCTGGTTTTCCAGTGGCAGTCCCTCACAGTTTCTGCAGGTGTAGGCTGTGCGTGACTCTGTGGGTGCTGAGTCTGCCTTCTGCCTTCTGTCCTCTGCACTCTCTCCTCTCCTCCCACAGGTCCTCGCTGCCTTTCTCACTCTTCTGGATGCTTCCTCCGATGGCGTGCCTCCATCTGTTGCTTTCTGCAGCAATAGTTTCCAAGCCTGCAGGGTTGATGTTGCCTTGTGGAGCCAGTTGAAAGCTTACAGTACAGTATGTCTGTGAGGCGAGCGTCCCGTTCTACGTGTATCTCACATGACTGAGTCAGTGCGAGCGACTGTGGAAATGTCACTGACTCTGTCTTTGTGGTGGGGTCAAGAGTTAATGCTTCACCTTCATCTTGGTGTTGATGGTCACCGTGGGGGTTTCCATGACCCTCTTAGCTACGGAGGTCATTGTTGTCTGTGCTGGCACAAACCATTGAATAAGGATCGCAGATCTTCTCAGCTTCTACCAACGTGCCATCATTTGAATAGAGATACTTCATAAAACCTGGAGAGGTGTGAAGTTAGAGGTTTCTCTGGTCCTTGGTGCCTTTGAAGAAGTAAAGTGTAGTAAACAGCGTAAACGCTCAGTGTCAGAATCATATCGGAAATCTGTTTGATTGCTTCCGAGTATTAAAAGTTTTGTCAATTCATAAATTAGGACTCCAAAACAACACAGAACTAACTGCATTTATTAAACAAAGAAATTACCACCTGCTAAATATATATTTCATTGAATTCCTCATGTTATTCATGAGTATTTTATGAGTCAAGGCATCTTTCGCTTGACAGCCAGTTCTAATTTTTAGACACAAAGTCAATTTGTGTCCAGAAGGCAGATGTTATTGACTTTTACTTAAGATTCAATTTAGATGTGCTTGGCTGAACATTCATCATGTAATCTGATAGCAGCAAAGACCCTAAACTATCTTTTAAGTTGTTTCCTGTGGAGCCGTGTTTTCATGACTTCTATGAAAACAGATATATTGGTCTCTAAAACAGTTTATTATAGATGGTATGGTATCGCTATATATTTTTGTCCAATATGCTCGAGTATGAAAACTTATTTTCAGGACAAAGTGCTTGGGGAAATTGACTCATCATAAAGTTTGACGGTTGAGAGAGTTGACCTGGTCAGGTGGGGGTGTGTGTGGGGAGGGGGGGTCGAGGTCGAGGGCAGCAGGCAGCTCGGGGTGAACTAGCCTCCCAGCGTTGTGGAGATATAGTTACACAATCCTCCATCTTTGACCTTTCAGTCTCGCCAAAGCTGCAAAAGACGCTCGCATATCTCTCCGCGCCGCCATCTCGTCCTCTCACTTCATCTTCATTCTCTGGAGTCTCCCCTTCACAAACCATAACGCTCCACTTCTTTATACAGATGGCTCTTTTATATCTCCCTCTCCCTCTGTTCATTAAAAGGGACGTTTGATCTGGTTTAACTGCTGAGCGCCGCTGGTGGAGAAACAGAAGAAGAGGGATGTGCGTTTGCGTTTGCTCAGACTTCCTTTTCTTCCCTCGTATCGTATATTTCCTAATAAACAGACGTGCAGGCTTCACTATACCGCACTCGAGTCTGCATTGTAAAAACCATGGATCCATGGCTTCCTGTAATCACTGCAGCTTTTCTAGGAACAACAGAGCAGCTTATTTTCCTATAACTCTGCTCCTCTTTCCTCTTTTTGGTTTCCCTCATTATTTATCATTACTTCCTACCTCTCCACTTATCTCCACCGTTCTCCCCTTTCTTCTTACCTTCTGTGTCACTCTCACACTTAAAAGCAGGCACGGTAGGAAACTCTCCTCCCAGTTACCGCTGACCCAATTACTCTAAGTTGTCCCTCCTCGGCAGGATGCAGCAGTGTCCCTCCCCGGAGACTCAGCCTGCAGCACACAAATGATCCATCACTCTTCACCGCCACGTCCCTCTCAACACATTTATTACTGTCTCACACACGCATACACATACGCTCACACACATACACACATTCCCTCACATGCATGGATCCCCTCAGCCGCTCTTAAAAAACATGTACATGTTGATATCCACATCAATAAAACGCAATCGGATGCATAAGTACACATATGCATATGAGAATGAATTCAATTTGCATGCATGTGTGCGCACACTCACTTACTGTTGCACAGTCCCTGGTGGGCGACACATGTAGACAATTATTTCTTTCTGCTCTGACACCTCATCACACCTCCACTCTTTGTTGGTGTAATCTTGTCAGGAGATTTCCCCCCCCCTACAATCCTGTCATTAGAATTTGATGACGGGGGTAGGCATCATGAAGGCAGCATGCAACCATTAATTTGCAGAAATCGCAGAAAATCGCACCCTGCTGCTGACAGGTGGGTTTCATTAATATGTTCAGTAATATGTAATTGAATCTTTCATATTAATTAGGAATTTTTGCCTGTGTCTGTCTTGCCTGTCTGTCTGTGATCTGATCAACTTCAGATTTTGTTGTGTTACCCAGGACCCGGAGAATTGTAATTTTTTAAAATGTTTGAATAAGCCAGAAATCAAAATTATCAACAGATAATCCCGCTGTTTACTTCTGTAAAACCGGATTGCCGTTATCATGGTGAACACTACATCATAAATAATCACTGATAACATGATATCTTAGATTAAAAAGTACTAATGCTCTTAATTGATTCAACCTTTATTAACTGTTGTATTCATATTCTTAGTTAGAAATATTTTCCCTACCAAAAATATATACTTTTAGGTACAGATTTAAAAATGTCCAAAACTTGACTTTCAAAAAGTCAAAAAAAGACAGAAAGATTAGGAATGCTGGTATGTTTTTGTCTGTACACTAACTGAATCAGCCTCATAGTGCTTGTCAAGTCTGCATTATTTATTTATGTAATTAACCATGACACTGACATAACCTGATTTAAAAAAAAATCCATTTACCTGAAGGTTAGTCCGAGATCCAAAGCAGCATTATTTTCTTTCTTTCTCTCTTTCTTTTTTTTTTTTTTAGAAAATGACAAAAAGGAAATTACAGTGTTCTGCTTTGTTGAAGTAAACCGTAATAACTTATTGATCACTCCACGTGATGAACCATTGTCCCGGTTAAATCATCTTTGCTAAGCGGCTCAGACAGGGCTCAGACCACATCCATCAGACAGTATTTGGAGCACGATGAGTGGAGGACACAGACGGAGCCTCGGCAGCGTATGAACACACAGCACATGTCAGTTTGTTGACGTTGGCCTTTCCTAGCGACAAGCAGCTCTGTCAAATCAGCAGTGAGGCACTTTGGGGGAAACATGATTATCCCCCGCGCAGGAACGTGCACCAGTCAATAAAATTTAATAAATGAACGGAGACAAGAGGGGGCCCTGTCTCTAATTCTGGGAATTAGTTCAATGATCGGAAATGCTGAAACAGGCTTCAGCTGGGTTGAGTCAATGCGTTGCCTGTTAGTCCTCCAATGGGTCCAGAGTGTAGGTGTCTACTTCTCTTTAACTCTCTGTATACGTGTCAGTTCCTGATGCTAAATCTTTGTGTGTGTGTGTGTGTGTGTCTTTTCTTTTGGCTGAACGGAGTCTTTCAGTGTTTATGGCTCACAGGCTGCGTGGTGACTGACAGATGCTGGGAAAGGAGGTACAGGGGTTATCAGCCCATCTGACAATCAAAGCCTGCTCATAGCAGCGTGGAGCCTCGCACGGGGAATAAGGCCAGAAGTTGGGTTGATGGAGGCAGCAAAGTTTAACAGTTGATGTAAACTCCTGTTTTTATACGACTCACGAGAGCGTACAAATCACTCACTTTTCCTGCTGCCTCGCATTGAGGAGCAAAACTTGAAATACCCAGCGTGGGGGTGATTCATGGCGAAATGGCTCTGAAAGTGGCTCCTGTGGTGGTCTCGGTATTGGACCGGTAAGGCCCCCAAGAGAGACGAACCTGCTGCTTTGTCTTTTCTCAGCATGGCATCTGTTCAAGCAGGTGGACTGGATAACCCTCGTATAAAGGGGCCTGAGCTGGGAGGCTGTGGCTGAGAAATGTGGTCACCTCGCTGAAGATCACTCCTGTAAGAGCCTCATAAAGCGAGTCACTGGGGCTGCTGCACCTCCTCCTCGTTTTCCCTTTTTCTTTCCCCCGTTGTCCCCTTTATCCGTCAGTAGTGCCCAATCCTGGCCGGGACTTTAGACTTTTTTTGTTTGTTTGTTTCCTGTTGTGTGGATGCTTTTCGCTGGACAAGCATGCTGGGATGGAGATGTTCCACATGGTGGTGTGGGACAGTAGAAAGTAGCTTTAGCTAGGTCTTTAAGTATTCCACTGGTAACATTGCATGTTACATTATGAGCTTAGGCCTTGGAAGACATTCTCTCATGTGCAGTTGTGTTGTTTACTGGTGTAAAGTATGGAGTTTGTTATCAGGATTATAAAAACAAAACAAAAATTGATTTGCAGGAAAAACAAGCTACTGTTGAGTTTGGCATACACACCGCTCAGGAGACAACAACACACACACACACACACACACACACACACACGCACACACACATAGACCCACACACGACAACCTTTTGAATAATTGAAAAATGACTCGCAGTGTAACTTTTCTAAATAAAATCTATTTACCATCACTGCTGCTCACACCTGAGTAGCATTGATGATAACTCCAGATGAAATCAGACTGATGATCAAAGCAACAATTACCAGGTTATTTTTGAAGATATCCTTTATGTGACGTCGGGAACACAATGACGACATCCGTCACAGGCATACACGGACTTGAAGAAAGTAAAATATCCTCTCACAAAGGTGGAATGGGACATGCTGTCCTTGTTTTTATATCTGAGGACAACCAAATCGCTGATAATTATATTCAGCACTGGGTTGTTTGTCTGAATATTAGCAGGCCTGCCAGTCACTCGGCGTGAAGTGAGAAAATGTTTTCAGGTCCAGAAAAAGTGATGCAGCAGAACCTGAGCCAAGTACTGTCCATATCGCAGGTATATTTTCAGGACACGGGGTGTGAAACTCATTTGGGACGACAATGCTAAACATACTTGTCGGGCGTTTTTGATAAAGTTACCCTCCATAAGCCTAGATAATCCTTTGGGCTCTTCTTCAGAGCGCCAGTTTTGTTGGTAACGCAAAAACATCATATCGCATTTTTTTTACATTAATTGTGTCTTGTCCCCAAAGAGCAGTGTGTCTGAGGCACAGGGGAGCGTTTTGGCACAGGCTGCCTTCAGTAAACTCGAGCCACATTGGAGTGATTGTGAACGCAGGCCGGCTGCACCGAGACATTCTGTCAGCAGACTCTGTGGCATTTCTCTCCACCGTTCTGTTCCTCTCCACTGGTCTCTGTGTGCCACGGCCTCATTTGTACCAAAAAGAAAGACTGCTCCTCGCATGCGGCAGCCCTCTATTAGAAATCGCAGATTATGTGAACTGGGTTATTTGATGTTCTGAGGAAACTGCACACAATAGGATTCATCCTTCTTTCAGAGTATGCGTATGCATGTGCGTGTATGTGTGCGTGTATGTGTGATCACCAAGTAAATTTGTGAATAATTTGTGTGTTTGTGCACCAGCGTGAGTTTGTGCGCATGTGTATGGACGCGCTCCCATGTGTGAGCTCAGCGGGACAAAGAACTCATTGAGTCGCGGCTTGAGACTCCCATTACAAGCAATAGCTCCTATTTTCAGAGCCCCCCCTTTCTCATTACAGAGTCACTCCACAGACAGAACACAGCTGACATTTAGCTGCTATACTGCGTCTATGCTGTCCCGGGCTAATCGACCATGTTAACGAGCGGGTTAAAAACCAGCATTAATGACTGGCCTGTGAATACAGTGAAGGAAAGGAAGCCTTTGCACAAATGAAGCGGGTGTTGAGGACAGCTCAGAAAGTCTCGGAGGATATGCGGAGCTTTGCTGCCCGTGATCCCAGGAGGTTTGATGGGGGGCGCTGCGCCCTCTCGAAGTCACAAGTGTCCATGGCAAAGCAATTAGCAGCGAGGCGGCTGATGACCTCAGCATGTAAGGCAGGGAAGCAGAAAGCAGTGTGACATTTGTGTCTCAGACATGCAACTGCCCCGCTCTGCTACCGAACATGATCATTTCTCTTGTCACAGTGTGATTATCTGGCCCGGGCTCGCTCTCGCTCTGTCGCCCCCCCCCGCCCCTCAATTACAGTGCTGTGCACACGAAGGCAGAGCGCCTGCGTCTTTATCCTGTGGCTGTGTCCTCTAATTGGGAATTGGGACAGAGATCTTTTGATGTGGCGCGTTAATGGCGAGCGTCCTGATGCGGTCTATAAATGTTCAGATAGGGTGTTTGTTTGTTTTTTAGGCTATGTCCACAAGGCCTCCACAGACATACAGTGTAAAGCTTTTACACTGGCACAAGTGAAGAAAAAAAAAACTAAGGGCAAAAAAGTCAGTGAAAGACATAAATTGAGGGCGAACGAGAGAGACAGAGAGAGAGATGGAGGGACGGAGGCTGGGCTGACTGTGCACAGTCACCATAGCAACGTCTTTGACATGCAGCTGCCATACCTGCTGCTAATATCAAAGCTTTGCACGACCATTTACTTTGTGTTTTCTGTACAAAAGACAGGCAGCGGCGCACATAAATGCAGAATACTACATTTAACGATTGTACACATTATGTGCACAATATGTTAGCCTGCCAGTTTAAATGGACCACGAGTGCTGGCAGTCATTATGTGTGCGTTGTGGTGTTTGGCAGAGGAGGCGGCTTTGAAGGGAGTTTTCAGACCCCTCGCTTTGGCAATTACCTGCTGTTTGCATACAGTACATGTGTTTATGAGACAACCTAAGGCTCGGGGGCGGCTTTCTGAACTCACATATTCCCTTTGTGCGGCGCCTGCTCCGAGCGCGAGTGTTTTTATTGGCTATCAAAGCAGGACTGTCAGCAGTGAGTTGTAAAGGGTGACCAGTGGGTTCTGCCGGAGGGCGGATGACATCTGTGCAGACTGACAACCTGTGACAAAACACCTGCGGCTTCTCAGCCCCTCACACACATACACACCTGAATATCGATACGCACATTGCACATAGGCAGGAAGAAATGCTATCAACACCTCCGAAAAAAAAACCTGCGGCAAAGTAATTCTTTGGATTCTGCAGAGCCGTCGTGTTTGGCTCCAAGAGATACCAGTACGAACGCACACACAAGTGTGTGTGTGTGTGCTTGTGTTTGTGTGAACCAAGGATGTTTTGAGCCAAGATTCATAAACACACCAATGAATTAATAGTTGTGCTGTCAAAAGCTGCATTCCGTTGACAACGGGCTATGTGGGCAAAGCTCTGCTCTTATGAAACCCTCTCGTCACTCACACAGTCTCTTCACACAGGACTGAGGACACACACACAGGACTGAGGACACACACACAGGACTGAGGACACACACACAGGACTGAGGACACACAGCGAGGAGATGTGGAAACTTGCAGTTTCTCTCATCTCTCGGTGTCTCCTTGACAAACTGGGTGCCTTTAAGTACAACGTCAGTGATGTCACACACGCAGTAGTCTTGGTTTGTTTTGTTGCCACAGTGGATAATGAGTCAGAATTGGGTTTGAAGTGAATTGAAAAACTATTTCTCTTACATGCCATGTGGGGAGTTAACAAGGCGGCAAAGGCTGTATGTTTATATATATCAATGTGTACAGAAGCTAATTGGTGCCTCTACAATAAGGCTTCAGATCGGATAGAGTAAATACTATAGGATAGCAGTAACAGTTCTGTACACATCCTACAGCAATACTTTATTTGGCCTTTTATTTCTCGCAAATATTAATATTTAAAATAAATATTTGCTCTCCCTGAGCACTATTTTTCTTATATCTCCATAGCTCCACCTGTCATGGACAGAAAACAACATTACATGAGGGTGATGAAAGTGAACCCCAAAAACGTATACATTTTTCATAAGCTGTGCGGCCTATAAGAAATTTATAGATAATATTGGACGTGTGCTGTTGAAAAATACGGTTAGTAGCCACATCACCGGTTCGTTCATCATTGCTTCTGATTATTTGTGCTAACTGTATTGTCCCAAAATATTTCTGCGGAGTGTAAAACAGTGCAAGTGAAAAAGCACTGGATTTTATGTGTATTTCCGTCAGTGATGGTAAAACGGTGGGCGACGATGAAAGATGACAGCACTGACGGCAAAACAACTTTGAATAGTTGCATTCAGGACTTTGCAGCAGTATATTTGTCTCTCACGGCACAGGGAACGTACTGTGTCACAACACTTGGTACCAGCGCAAAGCTCGTGTGAAAAACACAGGTTTATGAGCCAGCGTTAGCTCCTGCCAGCTTTAAGTCGACTCAGCATATTATTGCCTGAATCTGCTCCTCTGCGGCTCTCGCCGGATTTGATTCAGAGCCTCCTTGTGTTGTTGTGATAAAAACCAGCTTAAGTATTTCCAGAGACAATAAAGCTTTGACCACAACAACGGCAACAGAACCAATAAACCATAAACTCGCTGTGTCCTATGTTGGCACAAATCACCAACTAGTAAACCCGTCGAAAGTCTCCTCGGTAACATTTTATTATTTTATTGTTGTTACAGGAGAGTTTTCAGGTTTCTTCCATTTAAGGACATTCAAGTTAACGTCTGCCATCCAATCCACATAATGTATGAAAATTAACAGCCTGAATCTTGTTAGACAAAGCACAGTACTTAATGTTCTTGTACTTATTGTATTGTTCTAGCGTACAACCTTGAGATGTAGCTTTGCTGGATATATTCAGTTATTCTCCATTCTTTATTACAAAATAAGATAACAGAAGTGCCTACATAAATACGCTAAAAGCTTTAGGACCCACATCAATCTACTTTGTTACATCTGCTTTGTCCTTGATTTGTGTGCAGCATCAAAAGAGGGACGGAATGGCGTTTTCCCACCTTGCGTAGCTTAGCGACGGGATTAAAAACGGACACTAGTGACATGCATCATTTACTGCTGCTAAGTGTGTTCATTCTTACCATATTTGCAGCCTCGAGATGAAATGTAGGCATTAAGAGACACAGGTACTGAGGTACTGAGCGTACCTCCTGTCTCTTCAGACAATGAGAGTGTCTGAGGATCGTGGAAAAGCCCCTGGGAGCTCTCAGGGCCTCTGCTACCGAACCCAAATGTGTTTGTTAATGTTAATCTTTTTCATGTCCCGTCTAATGGCCTTTTAGTGTCGTTCATTAACTTTGTATTGCAACGGAGAAATACTCCTGCCCAACCCTGACAGATTTAAGTCAGCCTCCATCCTCACCTACTTTAAGAAGCCATGATTGGAATACTGAACATGACTGTTCGAATTCACAGTGTCCTCGTGTTTACGAACCCCAAGGACTGACACTCTCAGCAGTCCATATTGTTTTTTTTGCTGCTGAGGCGATACGGTAACTGAGATAGAGGGTTGTGTTGCAGCTCATTGCATAATGTCAATAGACAATTAGGCATTTACTGAATTTTGCCCGCCAGCTAATTAGAGCTAGGTAATTAGCAGAGGGAGAGACTTAAGTGTTCCCAAATGGAGCAGCGGATAGCCACTTAGACGGCGCTGTGCTGTGTAAGTGGACCAACTCTCCAATCACAGCCCCAGGGACACTCAGACTAGAGGTGCTTGGCTTGACAAGGCTCAGCTTTGCCTTAACTCAGGATAAGTGGTGTTCAGCGATGACAAGACCGTAGCACTGCTTGTGTTTTATTTATTTATTTATGTTTTATTTTGGTAAATGGTCAGTTCTGTTTTTGTCTGGTTTGAGCTCATGTGTAGAGCACAGTCCTCCTCCCGAGGGGTAAAGGAGTGAAGTCGTACGGCGTCCAATCTACTTACCTGTTTTAAAGATGTCTAGTGTTTAATGGTCTTTGGAGGGTTGCATACCTCACTTGACTGACGAGCAACTTTTTAACATGCTGAACACAACTTTTATCACTTGTGCATCCAAGTCATGCTCACCCTCTCAGCTTCACCTCATCTTAAACCTCATCTAGCTGTCTGTCTCCCTTGGGCTCATTTAAAAAATTGCCTCATCACTTTCGCTCTGATGGACGTCCAACTGTGATGTGGGAGTTTCCCTGAGTTTCTCGTCCACTTCTCTCTCTCTTTTTCTACTATCTTTTCAGACTCGATAGTTGAATGTGCTAGTTGTGATGTGCTCGAATCACAAATTCGGTCATATCTATCATTTGCTCTTCGTCTCCGTCACTTTATTTGGGATGCTTTGTCTCATTTCCCAATGGCCCAGTCGAGTGTCAGACAGGCATCAAGCATAAAATGATAAAATGAATGGAACATGCATGTTATGACTCGAAGGCAATATTTCTATAATTTAAAGCCAATATGTTGAGGATTGAGCATCATTATAAGTATTCAGATCAGGCAGCAGCACACCTCCTTTAAAACCCCTAAGGAAAAATATAACAGAAAATACCAGAGAAGATTGGTAACAAGCCTAAACCAATCAAACTTTCCTTTCCACGTCTGCCTCTATAAAACAACATCTACTATTTTATCACGGAGAACGTACGACACAGCATGAATTCAAAGTTTCTCGCTTGCTCCAAAAATAAGTCTCTATAATAATGAAAGACTAATAATTTACAAATGCAGGGGGTCTCAGGTCAGTAATAATGTACCCTGTTCGCTGTGAGCCTTTAAAATTGACCAGCTGTGCTAAGGAAGTCAATACAAATGTGTACAGACGAAAAATAGCAAATAATTTGTTAGCCCAAATTGTGGTCATGTGGATAAAACTCAGCATGTCAGCAGTTGATTGAGTGGACTTTTCTGATTTTTCCATCTACAATATAAATCTTAGTCCCGTTATGTCTTAAAGTTTTATTTTCCTTGTCACTTTTTAGCAAAATGATGCCAAACTCCACCAGATCTCACATTTCACTTTTTCATTCCTCTTCACTTTCAAGGTTGAGACTCTCACTGTATTTTTAACATTTCTGAGTTTATTCAGTTTTTTTATTCGCTCTGACTGTATGTCCTTTTTTAATATATATGTGTATCTATCTATCTATCTATCTATCTATCTATCTATCTATCTATCTATCTATCTATCTATACAGAGATATATATATACAGATATACAGATATACAGTGTATACTCTTCAAAGCACCTGGTGATGTCTCAGCTCTTGGTAAGTACTATATAAATAAATGTCTTACTTACAAACACATCCAATTTTATGTCACAATAAAAGCCCCCATGGGATTTTGTTCCCTTTAACAAGCACGGCAGCATGATATCGCTTAATTAGCCGTCATGTAACAGAGGAAGTGCAGATTTCTCTCTCTCTCTCTCTCTCTCTCTCTCTCTGGGAGGGAAGTTAGATTCTTGAAAACTGAAGGTCCAGTCTGGAGGATTTAGAGGAATCGATTAGCACAAATGGGATGTAAGAGTGAATAATCACCCTAAAACTAATAATCATCGTGTTTAAACGAGCCCTTAATATCGCCTATAATTTCCATTTTTTATTCACATTCTCTCTCTTGCCTTGATCAGTGTTCTCTGGTTTTTCAGTTTCATGCCATCCGCGCATGTATAAACAACCGTCAGGCCAACGATCTATACTGCCAGGGGCTTGGATTCATTCTCCTCCCGGAGAAGAAAGGGGGTTTTGCTTTTGGACTCTGACGTCAAGCGGGAATCTGCCTACTTCCGATAGAAGCCTCAGTCAGTCTCACTTGTTATTACCAGACTCTTCATATATGATTCCCAATTGGATGCTTTCCTGAGCCTGGACCCAGAAATCAGTCGGAGGCTGACTGTGACAGTTCAGTGTCTCTGTGTCTGTACTGCTCTCTCTTTCCAGCTCGACAACAGCAAACCACCATTACATGTCATTGGGATCTGAGGAGCGTACATTCTGCACAGTATAAGTCATGCCCGGTCCTTAGACTCTTATAAAGACTCGTAAGACTCTTGTAACGTCTGTCAGAGATGCTCTTTTCTTCCTTGATGGAAAATCAGTTTCCGGCTTGTTTTCATTCTGCTGCCTCCGGTGTTGAGACGAGTTCCCATCCGAATCACAGAGGCTGAATTTTCATCCGAGCGTTTCTGCCTAAATTACAGCGTGCGCGGTGACAAAGCACAGCATGTTCCGTAAAGGTTAATCTTATACAATGCAAGTGGAAAGCATTTGCCTACTTTGTTTGCATGCCGAGTGACACCCCCCAACCCCCCACTATATTTAGCATCCTCTGTGCTAAAGAACTGACCGTTTCATTAGAGTTTCGTGACTCAGGCGCTGAGTGGGATCGAAAAGAACGCGCCGTTCTCACCAAACAGGAAATCACTGTGTTCTTATTCAAGTCAAGTCAAACTAAATGTAAACAGATTCTCTTTGCATCTCATCTTTAAAGATATATGAACTTTATTTATGAACCTAGTTTGCAAACCTAGTTTTCATTCAGTTTATGCTAATGATCATCTCTTGTTGCAGATTGCTGATTTTGTCTAGCTAGGTATTAAAACTTAGAGATATTACATTTACTGTCTTGGTCGACCACCTACAGTGCAGCCATTTGAGGCTAGAAAAAGCCATTGGGATCCAGCAGTTTCTGTCCAACTGTAGATTAATGATCTTATGATGGTCATGCTGCAAATGTATTTTCTTTCATAAATATAAATACTATTAAAGCCAGAGTGTTTTGTAGATCTGTAAAAATGATGCTCTGATTCCTTCTTGTTTATTGTATTGAAATAGTGGACGTGGGTTTTGTGAGATCCTTTAAACGACGGCTTAGTTTTTCTTGATTATTCAGCAGTGCGCCTGTTCACATGGTCTGATTTTATATACTGAACCTTCTCCTTAGCGGGGACTATTTTTCTTGTCATTTGCTAAAGGCAATGATTTTCTTTGACGCATTGCGACGCCTTTCACTTATCGAGACAAGCGCTGTACTTACGACACACGCGGTGTACACAGGAATTCTGAAGGACAATTTTTTTTCCCCCGGCGATTTGAGGAAGGAACGGTCATGTGTGAAAATCGACAATGCCGATTTGTGATCTGTGTGTAAGCCACCAGATTCAAGTCAAAGTCACACATCATAACGATGACTCTGCAGGCTCCAGGTTCGATGTTTGTTGCCAAAGAAACAATGTCTTTTTGTAAAAGCAGTTTAATGCCTAAGGTTTAAGGTCTGTTTTCCAAGGTTGTTCCCAAATTTCTAGATGGTGTTTTCCAACACAATGAATTATCACTGAACTTCAGATTAGAAGTTAGTTCACTACATTGTGTACTAATCTAGGTGCTGGCAGCTGGAAGAAATATCCAGTACACACAACACACAGTTCAAAAACCCTGTGGCAGGAATCCAGAGGAGCTGTTCAGAAGACAAATGGTGACCCTACTTGAAGTCCTCTGATAATTTTCCCACTCGCGGCACAGTATGTCCATAAATTCCCTTCCTTCCCTCCCCCTCCACTCGCCGTCTCTCCATCTTCCTCCCTGCTTTGGGTGTCAGGCGAAGAGGAAGGAGTGGCTGCTGTACTTGCTTGACAGAGTGTGGTTGCTGCACTTTTATGTAACTGCTGCGAAGCTGTCAACAGTTGCCTGGGGAGGTAGACGTGTAAGGACAATGAGACCGGAGTGTGTCACAGAGGATTGAGCTGTCGCTCATATTGAGGGAGGACGTTTGTCATCAGGTTCACACACTGCACAGGACGTTGCACTTAGTCGAGCTCAGATGAAAATTGAAATTGGAGGCTATGTGCCATTTTACACATCACTGATTATGTAGAGGAAATAACATTTTATTATTATATTGCCAGGAGTGAGTGTTGCATGCATATGTAGGAGGCTTTAAATCCAGCCTTAGCATTTTTAAATTTTTTTTTTATTTTCTTGTGTGATGTAGAGACACAGTTCTACAATTTAATTCATTACAATATTAATTTTTTACAGTGTTAATTTCCCCGTTGTGGGATAAATAAAGTATAATCTAATCTAATCTAATCTACAAATGAAATGGACTGAATAGTCACCATTTAGTGCTTTGTTTATGTTTAATCATACGTTTAACTGTTTTCATATTTAGCCATTGAGCGTTAAAAAAAAACAGACTAAGTAAAAGTCTGTTTTTAAAAACACCACTTTAGACATCTTTCAACCTTGGGGGCTGCATAATCAGTGGCTCATTTGCATTTTCTCCCCAATTTCCTCTGTTTTCTTTGTTGCCAGAGGTTCGTTTTGGGCTGTGCTTCTTGCAAGACCTGTTTCTTTTTTCTTTTTTTTTTACTTTGAGAGTCAGAGTTTTCTTGCAGCAGAAAATGAGGAATCAGGGATACTGAGGATATAAATTCTGTGTGAAAATCATTTCAAACCCGTCCGGCCCTTTTCTTGGTCAAAATTGCCTCAAGCCAGAATCAACGTCTCTGACATATACTGTATGCCCTCGCCTGTTGCCTGCTGTCATCATGTGTGTGTGTGTGTGTCTGTGTGCACTTTGTGTGTTTGCTGTGTGTTTGGCTAACATGAATTGTCTGCTGTGACACTGATAAATGGCGTTGCACTTTGAGTAGCGGCTCTCAGAGACTCAATCTCCCCTGGCTGTCTTTGCTCATAGCTGTGTCCTATTATTTATCTGTGAAGAGAGGTGGAGGGCCGGTCGCTGTCTGTCACAAGAAAATCCATCTGCACCGAGCCCCAGTCCTGTCACCTGTCTGCAACTTCCACTCCCTCGCTCATCCCCTTATGCTCGGGATTGTCTGGCTTCCCACTGTCATGTGCATCATTGCCACACATAGTCATTTTCACTAAGAAGCTTGTAGTTAATAGATGAGTTCCATCATTGGAATAGGTAGTTTAGGAGCGGAAATATAGTATGCACCATAATAATACTGCAGTAATACTACCCCAAATAACATGCATTTACAGTATACTACTATATCCTACTATATTTAAAGTCACAGTTCTGTTCGTGCAGCACATAACTGAAGCACCCGTTGTGCTATGCAGTGTTAACTAGCCACATAGCCACATAGCCACATAGCCAGCGTCAGAGCTCCTGCAGACGGTGGAAGCGGTACTGTATTCCCTGATGCTCTGGGTTTTATCGTGGCGGAAAAAGTTAAGTATATAAACACAGCTGTGAACTATTAATGTTAGCTTTGTTCTATTTACGGATAAAAATAACTATGACTGTGACCATGTAGGCAGAATACCTGGACCTGTAGCAGCTAAATGGAATTCACATGTTAATTTCCATCATTTTTTTTTAATTCATTCATTTTATGAATAACGTCTCTGCTGTTTCTGCTGCGAAATGTCAAAACGTCTTTTTCCTGTCTACAGTTAGACCAAATAATTACATGCCAAAATAGATACTAAGGATCTATACTAAATTTCATTACAGCTGTACGCATGTGGGACAAAACAGATGCTAATTTGAGAGGATGAATAGGACTGTTGTGTTTAACTTCAAAGACATTATTGCGTTACATCTCCAGCAGAACATTCATTAAATGGGTCAAGGACCACGTCCTCTCTCAGTTGTGCCTGTTATACATTAATCCTGTTATACAAAAACAACAATGTTTCCCTCTGTGTTATCTGATCATAGTCACATTGTTCAAGGACGGGCAGAAAATCTCTTTTTTTGTCTTTTCTTGAACCTTTTCAGTCATTTCAGTGCGGCCAGCTGGGGGCAGTGAATGAAGCGACAAACTGCAGTAGCAGCCATCTTTACTCAGTATCTGGGGAAATGCTTAAATCTCGACTCGGGATGATTCTTTAGGGGCTTTTACATGCAAAAAAGTCTCCTTTTAAAAAGCCAGATGTTGCTTTTCTGACTGTTGAGCTGTAACCAGACGGTCAGAGACGAGGGAGTGCAGAGGGAGAGAAGGTAGCAATGGATGGAGACTTTAGACCGAAAGGCTGTGGCTGCGGTTTTGTGTTGAAAGAAAAAGAAATCGACAGCTCATTTCTCGTTATGTGAATTGAGCATCACATTCCAGTGCTCGTTTGTACCCACACTGTTTTGTGCTCGAGTAAAGGGCCAGGGGCCTTTCTCTCTGCTCTCCATCTGTCCCTGCCAGTGGGTGACTGATAAATTCAATTTTTAGAGATTTTTTGGGGTTTTTTTGTTTTTTTTTTTTAAATTGAAAGTTTGTGCAGTCCTTGGTTTGTCATTGCCTGCAGCATCTGTGAGCATTTTCTGATTTTGACAATATTTGAGTATAAATCAGTTATTAACTTACCCCCCCACCCCCACTCCCTGCTCCTGAATTCCATTCTGTCTGCAGATTCGATGTCTTTTGTCCCACATTATTACCGTGTAATGTGAGGGCCAGGTGGTTATTGATATGAGCAGAGGAGCATGTACAGTGGCAAGGTTAATCAGGGTCACAGTCTGAATGCTTTGAGCTTGGAGGAGCCAGCATATATTATCTCATGTAATTGTAGCTCTAATGTAACATAGCTTAGAGCTGCCTTCAAACCGTACTAATATCCCTGTCTCCCAGACTGTCTAATAAAAAGACATTCCCTAACAAAGCACTTTACGTCATTCGGTGACGAACCAAGTCCCCTTAAGACAAAACAAGCTTTTTGCCAGTGCCCTCCTCAAGAACAACCGACCGATCCAACAACTGTAGGACAATATCATTTATCTGTACCAGTGTCATAGAAAAATAAGGCCGTTATATAATTTGACAGCACTGTGGTAAAGATTAGATCACGTTTGGTCTCACACGCACTTATAGAGTGTCGTGCTCAAGGACGAACGTACAGGAGCGGCGATTGAACTGCCAACAGATTGATGGACCTATGGAGCCGCAGACACCCTCAAACCAGAGATCTCACCCGCCTGACCACGCAAACCATCTGTTATGAAGGGAGTTCTTGGACAGATTAAATGCTGCCTCTTCACATTGTCATTCCGGCTCCAACACACTCGCAGTTGCAATACTACAACTGCAAAACGAGCCTTTCCATCATGCTGTTGGCGGTTGTATTTGCAACAATGACGTTTATGCCGCTTGCAAAGCAAGACTTGCTGAGACACTGCAAATCAGCCTTTAGAGAGAGACGAGAACTAGTTGTTTTTTTACATACTGTCCATCCCCATGAGATGAACCTGATGAAGTCAATATTGCAGATTCACAGTCACAGACACGTTTGTATCACTAACTGTACAACAGCACAATTTGTGGTTGAGTACACCCTTTGAATAGCATATGTGTCCAATATAACGTACTCGATGTACGACTGGAGGGCTGCCCTGAAGCCACCAAGGATAAGTTGGCCAGAACACAAGTTGGCCTTGTTCACTGTCATCAGAGCAACCACTTGGTGGAAAAAAGAAGCTCTTGGCAGCACAAAGTGAAGCAACACATCTGCCAATAATAGCAATTTCCTTTTGAGAAAATACATTGTTATATTTTTCTTTTGATATATTTATATATATTTGGTACAATTGTAACCAGACATGACAAAAACACTCATTCACCTACATTAACTGCTTACCTTTCTTCCCGAGCTCTTGCTTCTCTGCACTCGCAGCTCTCCAGAGGTCTGAGCGAACAAGCCTTCACAACCCCCCCCCAGCCAATGAAGATGTTATTAGATAACAGATGGCAACTCTGGTTTTCAGCCAATTTATGGCAAGGTAACCCTCTCATTTTTACCTTTTATTCTCCATCATTTGTCTTCGGTGTATACGCCTTATCAAATCTAAACAGACAAATGGACTGAACTGAATCTGAATCTGGAATCCATATAGAAGAAAGATCAGAACAAACATCTTGGACCGTTTGGGTTGGCCTGGAACGCACTCAGGAATAGTCCTGCGATTACAAGCATTCCTCTGGGATGCAGGCGGAGGCGCAGTTCAGTTTGCCAGGTGCGAACTGAACTGCGTGAACTACTGAAGAGCTGTCCACTTTTAATCATGTCACCTAAGATGCATGTTAATGCCAGGTATGAACCCGGGCCTTGTTTGGAACGATAATGAAACAGGAAGGGTGTGAAACTCACAGGCCCGCTGGCAGGTGAATACTGCAATAAGAGAGAAAACAAGCCAGGGATGATGTATTTCATACATAATCGGATTTACATTTCTCTGTTAACTTTCATTTCCCTCTCACTCCCCATCGAGGTAGAGAAATAGATAATAGATGAATATTGTCGGAGCAGTATGAACTGTCTTAATGAATTGTATAATTCATTTTATGGTACTTTATTGAGCGCTCCAGCACTAACCGTCTTCCAAATATGAAATTGAACAGACTGTGCGGCTTCCGCTGACCCAGGGATGAGGCTACTTAAATATTCCTCAGCACAATAAAATGACTGAATTGGCAATTCATGTTGAAGGGACGGGATTTGTGTCAAGAGCAGCGTGAAGCAACAACAATTCTGATACATAAATCAGAGACACAAAACTAGATTTACTTACAGCTGACTACAGTACCAAGACAAAAAAATGTAAAGTCATGATTTGATGTATTCCTTATTTATTCACGCTGTTGGTAGAAAGTTAAACCTTGGATTTGAGTGGCTGCACACAGCCTCCTTAATCAGATAATAACCTGGAACTAGTTCTCTCTGCAGGTAGTAACCCAGTCCCCATTGATCTGTGTTTGGTAAACGGCCACTCTTCCTCAAAACTTCCTTCTCCTAACAAAGGATCTTTTCTCCGTGAGTCCTTTTTAAGATCGATTATGAGTTGTAAGTTAAAGTAGCTCAAACCCAAACCTCCAAGCTTGTTTCATTGATCCGGTACTTTTGTTCTCCTGACAGCACAAGGCTTTTCTTGATGTCTCGTTACGTTAGCCTTGGGTTTTTCATGCTTTTTTTCCAGCCTAGGCTGTGGATGATTGAAGGGTGTTGAGTAAAAACTATTATATTTGTTCAGAAATGTGAAGATCTGGTGTTATTTCGGTACAAGTTTGAATTAGTTGACGCGTATATTAATGCCAGTGACCAATAGCAAACCATCTTGACAGCATCCAAATAGGAGAACGCTATCGTAGCTTATCTGCGTAGCACCATGCAATTTTAAGTAATCTACCCAGTTGACAATTATAATACTTTACATAAGCAGACAGCTACAAGATATGAATCTATGGTACAAATACTCCTCAGTTCAATAAACTGATACGCTTAATGTCCCATTGTCAACTGACACTGACAGGTAGCTGGCTTAAATTACTTTGTTTCTTGTTGATGATAATTAAGCCAACGGAACCCCAGGAATGTGACTAAATATCCCTTTACTGGGAAAACAGACCCACTGGGAGCTGCTGTGACTAGAGGTTTAAATTTTACCAAAACAAACTATACTTTCAATGAAACCTACAACGAATGTGTCATTAAGAACTGGGTAAATTTGCTGTTTCACTGTCTTTTTTTGTGTTTTTTTGCCATTTGGACCATTTAGCAGACAGTATTCTGTCATATAATATGCATCATCTTGTGCCTGTTTAGCATCTCTCTTATAAAATGAATTGAGAAGCCCAGGCTGGTTGGATCTGCTGGGCCTGGTACCTGTTTTCACCTGGCTCCAGGCTTTTCTGCTGCAGCTGAACCAGGGTCTGCACAGTCAACCAACAGAAACAGGGCCCAGAGGGTGGTGAGTCACCGGGGCCAAGGCAGTGCAGAGAGGTATGAATAGTGTCACAGAGGCTGAAAAGGTAGGAATGCGCCCCGAGACTGTAATGATGGAGAGAGGAAGAAAGGCTGCAATTGGAAGGAATGCTAAAAATACTCATTGGACTAGATGGGCAAAAGTCATGGGGTCTGGATCTGTAAGAACAGGCATGGAGCTAAAAATGTTTACAGCAGGCTTGAGCTTATTGTTAGTGGCAGCAGGAGACAAAGCCCTGGTGGTGCTGGCGTGCAGGGAGGACTCAGCAGGTGAAGGTATGTTACAGCAGGTGTTTTAGTCCTGAGTGTGAGTGAGACAAAACACTCACATTCTGAAATATGTCGAGTTTTGTGTCTAGATGTTTTAATGTCTGGGGCTTGACCTTCTTGATTGATTTAACAGTTTACTATGTTTGACATTATTTATCTTTCCTAAACTGCAGTACATCTGTTGTGCAAGCTAAGCTCTGGATACATAGAGTTACATGGGGGAAAAGAAAACTTTCTCAGCTGTTGTCATGTTGCCAGTTATTTGACTCGAAAAAAGTAATTTCATCTTCACATTCGCTTTTTTAATACCTGTCCTTCAGCAGGCAGTAGTTATTTCCCCCATACATATATATATATATATATGTATATATATATATGTATATATATATATATATATATATATTAGTGGCTGTGGAGGAGGGATTATCATCTATATGGTGCCTCACATCCATGACATGGTGTCCTTCATCACCCCTGCCTGACTAAGCTCTTAGAGAGTTTTCGAATACACCTCACATCAAGTCTCTGAATATGGACGAGCATCCTTTACAAACCGACGGCTCATCAGTCTCCACCGCTCCTTTCGTCCTTTTTCCAAACAACTGACCACTTTTACTATATGCACTGCAGCAAGTGGCAGCGTTGGTGCGCTGGCCAGCCACTTTCATTTTATGAGATGTTTCCCAGATGGTTTATTAACTCTCTTCAGCAAGTTGCAGTGTGCAGACAGAGGATGCCGCGTTACTGTGTGTAAAAAAAAAAAACTGTAAACATTTTAGAGTTGACGCTTTTCTGTTCGTTTGTTTGTGCACAACATCTTCAGTCAGTCAAACCTGACAAAGTGGTCTTTTTGGCATCGGGGCAGCAGATAGATTAAATGGCCGTGTTTGCGCTTTCTTTTATCTTTGTTTGGGTTTTATGGGGTTTTCTTGTAGCTGTCGGTTTTATCACTCCCTCACATACAGTATGTGTGTACATTTGCATGGAGTGATTTGGTTGTTGCGTGTGAGGCTTCTGATGTATGTTCACTGCAGAACGTCCTGTCTTGACAAGCGTGAAGATCAAGTCAGTTCACTGACTCGAATAGCTTATTTGTAAGGTATTTCTTACTGCAGATTGTGTATAGTCACCATAGGAGATATATATGACGACACACCTCTATAGTTGTGTGAGGATTAGGGATGCATGGTATCAGCTCAGACCAGAGGGGGAGAGTCACTAAAGTGAAATCATATGCAGGAGCTTTAACTCATCATATCAAATAGCCTGTCTGTCTTCCTTTGGAAAACTTAGAGACAGAGAGCTGTTTGTGTGCTGAAAGATAGACATTGTCACCGGTGTACCGACTTGTGCGTGCACGCACACAAAAACATCCAAATACAACGTTGTCACCCCTGACTCCACTCCAAACTAATTTACAACTGGGATGACCGCCATCACTGAAATAGCCTCTTGGTTTGTTTGGGAGAGAAATGACATTCGGCGCTGCAGCCAGAGGCTACGTGTCTGACAGCGGCGGGCAAAACAAAGCAAATAATCTCTGTTAATCATTTACAACTTATTCTTATCTTTTATTCCTATGTGCTGTTAAATAACATGCGCAGACGTGAATGCGCCATGTCGACAGTGGGCTTAGTGGAGATGCGTATTCCCTCCCTCGTTTTCGAGAGCAAGTACCAGTGTTGGTTAATCCACCTGGAGGGCATTTGTGACCCTGGTGGAAACATGTTTCCCTGACTGCTGCTGATCCATTTCATACAATATGGATTCTCGATCCTGCCAACTGTTCATGTTGCTTCCCTCGACAGGAAGCACAAATGAAAAGTCTGATCCATCTGCAGGGGTGGATGTAACAAAGGGCGTCACGCAGCGGAGAACTGTCTCACGCGCTCATGCGCCTTGCTTCAGCATTCTGACTGACGACAGCGTGCGTGACACCAATGTCACCATTGCTCCGATTTGTTCATGCAGAACGGTAACTGTTCATGAACTGTCAAATTGTCAGTTAATGTGCAGGAACGCCCTCAGAGATCCCATGCTCCTCCGAAAACCATCTGCGTGGACTCAAGGTTGTTAAACACGTCCTCATCTAACTACTGCAGTCCTCCGAAGCCGTGGCAGTAACCATCGCTGTGATTGTACCCCACCTTTAGAGCCTCTTTCGTGACAGAATCAGGACAACGCCACTGTCAGCGGTATCAAAGCCACTGTGAGACGGAGATGGATTAATAAGTAAAGAAAAGTGTGAGAGAACACGAAAGGCATCCCGATCACACAAAGGCAGTAGAGTCACCTGGGGCGTCTGAAGGAGACAACGTTTTCAAAGCTGTTTGTTTTGTCATGCTCGCTCACAGAGTTCCTGTGCATGAGTATATCATCCAGCCCAGGAACAGCGGGAGGACTGGAGAAAGCGAGATGGACCGCCACTGCTCGAGCTGGAATGCAGAAGTTTGACGAGCAAACGAAGGCGCGTTCTTACATCCGCCTTCGCCCAGCATGCCTCTGTTCATTACTCCGCCAGTCTGTCAGCTTCCACCGCTGAATCATCGCAGTGACGCAGGAGGAGGGCGCGCAGGCTCTTTACAATAATTTTGATGTTTAAAGACATGAATGGCTTATTGATTGTACGATTGTATTTAAACAACATGAAGTGATATGCATGAGAAAAGACTCCCAAGTGAATACGGAGGAAGTTTTCTCCTCTTTTGTCTTTTTCAAACACTCCTTCTGCTTCCTAATTCTCTTGTTCTCCTTATCAGGCTGTGGTTTGTGGTGGAGGCCGAACAGCTTGAATCAGTGTAGAAGGCAATAGACGCTCTATTTCCCTAGCAGTCAATCACACTGAAGTTCAGCTCCATAAAAGGGATGAGTTTTTTTTTTTTTGTTCGTTGTTTGGGAATCACATATGTCCTGCTTGCAGCAGAGGCTTATCTGATGCTTGGAAGTTTATGAGGCATCACTGTTTATCAGCTGCTATCTGGTGTTTAAATCTAATCTTCACCAGACCTGAAGAACAGCTGTGGTACTTACCGAGGAACGCTAAGGTCACCCTGCTGACGGGGCTGTAGCTAACTGCCACCAATGTCACCTGTCCTTCCTCTGTCTCGGTGGGTGTAACAAAAGTCAAAGCTTTAGCTCACCCACCCATGACTTTCACGACAATCCAACATCTTTCACAGTTTGCCACCAAAGCCAAGCAAGTGCAAGGCTGTTAAAAAAAAACCAACCTCCTGCTGAATCTCTGGCATCTACTGCTGTGATCATAGCAAATCACGTTCGTCACAAACAATGCACTCCCTCAACTTTCTTTCCGCCATCTTGGCTTGACCCAGGAGTCAAGGAGAGGCATAATGAAGCTAGCTCTGCTCCCTTCCTAATCTGGTTTGACAGGTCCTGACTGGGAGACTATGATTAATGCGATCTGCCGCCGCAGCCGGACACATCTAATGTCTTCCGCAATATCACCCTGCTCCAACAAATGAGGACCCAAATGTCATAAATTCCTGTGGCACACTGTCCATATCTATTAGTAAACAATTTATTGTAGACATGAGAATTTTGTTGTTATTATCCTATGAACGTAATCCATCAGTCAGTCAGCCGCTAAGCCCTGGAGTGCTCCAGAAAGTCAGAGAGTGATAGGCTGTATCCAGCTGCCATGAATCTTTTCTCTAGCATTCACTCATTAACCAGGTGGCAGTTTGTATTTGGCATTTCTTGGGAGTGCTGTGGTTTCCCCCCCCAAGGAAGCATTGGGGAAGCAGCCGGAACATATGGGCCGCAAGCATTCGCACCAGCGTCGGCAATTTCTTTGAGCTGGAGCCTTTTAACTTACGTGCCTGTGAATAAATCAAGTGTTTGCCACTGTGATTGGTCAGGACCAACTTGCAATGAGGAGGGACATGCTGTTTGTCAAAGCAGTGATTAATTCAAGGATGCAGCAGTCAGAACAGCTGTACTTGTCCCAGGATTGATGAAATTCATCTGGTGTCATTGAAAAGGCGACGTGAGTATAAAGGGGCAATTACCAAAGTTTGGTCTAAGCTGTGAGTAAGAAGATACATTTAGATTTGAGAGGAAAACTTTCTCTCTGACTCGTGGTTGACCTCCAGACTTAATGTTTAAGTGTTCTGTTTGCTTGTTTGCGATTTCAGTACCTGAATTCCCACCATTGTAATCCCATTTTGGTAATGTTACACTCACCACGAAATAGCCCACCTTGCTTTAATTTATTGAAGAGTTGCCTTTCAACCCTACTTCTTGACATTTAGTGTTTGAATCAGCAGAGTTCTGAAAATAAGAGTAAACAAAGGGACTCAAATGGACAGAAGTACCAGAAATTACAGGCGAATCACTGTTGATTTATCACGCCCATGCTCTTAATCTTGCAAGATGTCCCATCTCACACCAACTCAGCCTTAAAATATTTTCTCATTCACCGCATGTCCCAGAGGCGGCGACATCTTAATCTGAAGAGACGGTTCCATCTCAGCTCGCTCCCAATAACCTTCTCATTCATGTGCACCTCCACTGAAAAGAGAGAGGCTCCTAGAAATAGAAATGAACGGAGGATTATTTCAGTGGCTGGATCATCGACTTAGTGGGAACAGCTTGAGATATAGAAAAGGGAATCAGGGAGAGTAAAGAGAGGAGAACTTGATGAAATGAGAGGATGCAGAGGGTTTGGCTGTGTGGTGCGTAGAACATCCTCAGGTTGGAGGCATTAGACCTGAATCTCAGTCTGTGTGGGTAAGAGGACGAGGGAGCGCTCTTTCAGTATTTGCGGTGAGGTTAACGGAATGTTGCATCCTGACAAATGGCCTGGTTAAATACTCCGGTCCCGCTATATCATCTAGTTTAAAAAGCAATCAGTCCGCTCGCTGGTTTAAATGACAAGTCCCGCGGGAGCACGCCGGGAATGTGACAGACAAATGAGGGTCAAATCGGATATGAAACAGTTTGGGCAAGTAATGAGTGCATCCAGCATCCAGCTTTCCCGATGAGCTTTATGCTGCTGACAAATTATCGACTGTGAGGTTGCTGGAAACCTTGTGGCGAATAACAGACTGTGGGCTATTTTCACTTTCTCTGTTGTATCCTGCAGTGAAAACATGAGGGAGGCCAATCAAGACTGGCCTTGGTTTAAATGTCATTGCGCCATAATTTTGTTACCATGGAAACGTCAGGGCGACTTTGTTTATGTCATGTCTTATAGATTTGCTTTAAGCGGACCTAAATAGACCACAGAGACGGCATTAGTGCTGTGTTTGTCCCCTGCCGATAGGTAACCCCAGCAGGACTGTTTGGTCAAACGAAGGCCCGCTGCGTTTGTTTTAGACTGGAAAGGCGAACAATAATAACATCGGCTCAACTCACCTTTTCCCGACCAGTGGGGTGACAGAGCTGTCGAGAGGTTTTCGTCGCCGGGCTGCCAGAAATGTCAGCAACACACACCGGTGGGCACCGGCGAAGGTGGCAGGAGGGAGGAGGAGAGAATGCTGATGAGAACGCTGGAAGAAGCTCAAGGTCTGAGTCACTGCACAGGCACAGACGTCGCTCACTGCACATACAGTACGTGACCACCAGGGAACATGTGTTAACAGACAACATGCACGGACACAATCAGTCACACTCCAGGCTGAAAGGAGATGAAATGCACACGTGTGGCCGCGCACAACGGCTTCCAGTCGCCGGCAGTCTGACCTCCGAGGCTGCAGAAGCTGCAACCTCGTGTCGCCAAGCTATCGCAGGGAGCAACAGGAGCAGACAGCTTTCTGAGGGAGTTGACCTTTCTGCTGTGCCGCTGACCTTTTGTGGATCATCTGTTCTTCCCGGCGTAATCTCCAGGGAACGTTCACTGAAACCACTCCCAACTCCAGTGTGTTGCCGATGCAGTAAATAGACTGCATGGCTTACGAAGCACTGACGAATCAAAAGAGACAGCTCCTGGATACAAGAACTACTCGTTACCCGCTCACACCGCCAGGTTTCAAGTTATTTCAAAATGATGCCATGAGGCCGGTTATTGTTCAGACTCGCAAAGTTTTTTTTTCTCGAATATTCTACTTACCACATGTTTGATACCGCTGAGCAGAGAGTTGTGTTAAGGCGCTGCCTGGTAGCGCCTCTGTCTGGATGAAGGCAGGGTCATCCGGGCAGGAGGAGTTGTTGCTTTGTGAAGCTGTCAGAAGAAACAAAAAAAAAAAAAATCAATGAAAACACCTGATGAGCTTCACCTCTGCTCAGGGCCTCCGACTAAAACCTAAACCTGAGGTGAATAAATGGAGGTCCATTTTCTAGTAGCCCCGCGACATCAGAGTATGTGTTCATCATGTGCGCCACCTCGCTGCGTTTGTGTGTCTGTCTCGTTGCCTGGGCTGTTGCCGCCTTGTTGAGCTGTCTGCATCCCTCCTCTGTCGTCTCGCCCCTCTCTCTCTCTCTCTCTCTCTCTCTCTCTCCTTGTCTAGTAATAGACGCTGAGACCTATTGATTTTTATCCCGGCCACTTCTCACAGGGCTGTCGCTTTCATTTATGCCACGAGCAGAGCTTTTTTGTTTCTCTTCAGGTCAATGAAAAAGAATTAATTACGCTCCCTATTGGATTTTAATTTCAGTTTTTTTTTAATTCGCAAGGTGCAGCTGACATTAAAGCTCTTCCTCTGCACTGACGCGGAAGACTTTTAATGTTCTTGTATTAGTGCTCCTGCTGAGGTACTTCAAGGACTAGCACCGCACTAAATGATAGGACACTTTAGAAATAACAGACCATTTGTCCCTTAAGCACCTCATAAAAAAAACCCCTCTAATGTTGTTTTCTCCCCATTTATCCGAAAGCCGTTTTAAATCACCACAAATTGACACCCTTGAGCACAGAGGTCCATGTTGCGCTTTGGAGAACAATGCCTCTTCCTCCTCTCCGCACTGCATGTGCTAATGAGGGGAAATTAAGCAAGATGTGTTTTTAAGTGAAAACAGTGGAGCGGCCTTTTTTATGGTTTTTTTTTTTTTTTTGGTGTGAAATATGCACTGAGATCAACGAAAGATGCATCTGAGTGTCACAGATAATGCATGAGAGTAAAGAGCGCAGTGTGCCCTGACATTAATCAGACTGTCAAGGCCTTGTCCAGATAATAATCACTGATGACATATACAGTGCCACTGTGCATCGTCCAATTGCTTGACAGTGTCAGACTCCTGCACCCAGAGAGGCAAAGTGCATGAGAGCCGCACAAGTTCTGCCACCCGACTGCCTGAATGACTTTTCTGGTGCACTGCAACTCAGTGATCATTACTCAGACTGAGAATAGACACAGCAGCCTGACCGGGGACTATTGACATGGGTTATTTTTACCATGTGGTTTGGCATGAGCTTAAGGATAATGATTAAAATGTGTAGTTTTTACATCCTGGTCTTTGATGAACAGCTAATTTCCTCTAGTCATTAAAACAAAGTTCTATAACAATGTCCCAATCTTTTAATTTTAAATTATTACATTTGTCAATTAAATACATTATTTCTTCTGTTGTTTTCCAGCACTAAACTTTGTTATAAGTTGAATTTAGCATATGGCCCAGTATGTTGCATCAATTTAATGTAATATTGGATACATATTTTATATTGGTGCAGGTTTTAACCTAAAATACATGAAGGTTCTATGACAAAAGATTTCTTAGCAGAGAAGAAGGCAACAGCAACAATAAAATTCCGCAGCGTGAAGTTAGTTAATGCAGGAATAATAGGTAGAAGACTCCCACATTACAGCTGTATCCCACAAAACACTGCAGTTCAAGGTTTGCAGATAAATCAGGCTGTGGCAATAAACCGAACATATAAATGTAACGTGGTGTTTAAATGGAAAACTCAAGGTTGTTATTAGATAATGGTTAAAACAGAAAAGAGGCTATTGAGGACAAAAGTCACTGCAAAGAAGTCATGGAAGTTTTTAGTGTAACCAGGTAACAACTTAGAATGAAAGTGCTTTTCAGATAAAATGAATGTTAATCCTGTTAATCATCGTTACTGTCATCAAATTCCATCCCACTACAACAGAAATTAGTGGAATTAGTGGGCACCGCACCAGATTATTGCAGATTAAACGACTGGATGCTTTTTGTGGTATTGATGGAAAATGTGTCCCAGTGCAACTAGCTCATTAGTGCGTTTCATTGTAGTGTATGTGTGTCGCTGACAGGTTGGGATCAATGGACTTGTTTGTTTCAGTCTTGAAATTACTTACATTGAAATCCTGCGAAATAAACCGGTAAACAGTATTGTGTAGTGTGCAGTGTGGGTTAATGTTGTGAGTACATTGTCTGCCGGTGATTGTTCCACAGACATTTCAGCAGCGGAAAGTTCAATGACCTCTCTTCTTAACCTCCCATATAATCATCAATAATTTCTGGTTGTACGTTTTATGCTAGTGTACACACACAAGACCAAAGGCATAAAACAAATCTGTTCCTCTCTGCTCCGCCTTTATAATTCATAAGGACACACAAGGACAAAAGCGCCGAGACACACACACACACACACAAATGTACCATTCTTGTTATCAGGATGTACTACAGTGGCTGGGAGAGTGAGTGATATGTGTGTGTGTGTGTATGTGTGTGTATGTGTGTGTGTTTCACTCACTGGCTCTCAGGCAGTTGGCCGTGGCAGTTTTGCAGGAGTGAACACTGACCTTTGACTCCATTACAGCTGATTGGATTGGTCCACCCCCCGGCTGGCTTGTTGCCCAGCACCACAACCTGCAGTGACACAACAATGGCCACACACACAGCCTTCAGTCGCCTCTGCTTACCCCCCCTTTCTCCTTCTCTCCATCCATGTATCCATCTCCCTCAGCGTCCTACCTCAGCTCCGTCTCCCATCCATTCATCTCTGCCTCGCCCCCTTCTCTCTCATGCTACTTCTACATCCCTCAGTATGAATAAGCCTGAATGCCTCAGAGACTTCTCCTCTCCTCTCTCCACCATACGCCTTTCTTCTTCCTCCATCCATTTGACCATCTTTGACCCTATGTGAATTGGACGTGTGTGTGATTGTTGAACGTCTTGCATTTAAAAGTCACTCAGTGGTTCTGTAGCTGTAACGGCTCTACGTGTAAAAGTTTTACACAATATTTTTGGCATCTGGCTGCAAAGAGGGTGAGCCCTCGGCAACTGTGTGTTGTGTGATAAGGCCTAATAAATCAATCCAAATAAGTGTCAGATAAGGTTGAGGTCGGCGCTGTTTGCAGTAGATCAGCTGGTTAGACAGTGGTGGTTTAAACCTTGGCTCCACCGTCGCCCTTCAGCGGGTCAGTGAACTTCAGATTGTCTCCGCTGAAAATGTACGACACATGCAAAATGGTTTTCCAGTGGAGGAGGCTTCATAAACAGAGTGTTTACTAAGCTGTCGACAAAAGTTGCAACAAGTTTTATTATTGTAAATATAAATGTTGTTATTGTAAAGTAACATTCAAATCAGCGTAACATCTAAATTGTTAGATTTCTTTTTGTCTGTATCATGTTTCATTTGGATAAATAAGAAAAATTTCAAAGGCAAATAAAACATATTTATGTAAAGATACATTATACAGTCATATTCACGTAGACAGTGTTATATACTCATTTCATCCCTCGTTCCTCCTGTCTCTCTTTCCTTCATCCCTCCTCTCCACCTCTTCCTGTCTGTAGCTCGTAGCTCAGAGCTTTACTTCCTGGTTGAGGTCACTGTCAGATTGCGTTTACTGTGGCTCAGGGAATTTATCATCTGAGCTGTACCCGTGTGTTCCAGCACACATGTGTCACATCAGGTGAGATGTGTCACTGTGTGTTCAGAATGCCTGTCTTGCAGTTTTACGCTCGTGTGTCTTGAAAACACACAGAGGATTTTTTTTTTGAAGGGGCGTGAACGTGCTGGCGAGACGTCAGGTGTGACGGTGGACGTGATGTGATTTGGAAAATAACATTGCCAAGGCTCATTGAGTCTGAATTTTCTGATTTACATCATTTGTCCAGTTAGGTCCGATATTAAATGTCATTCAAGTGAAGTGATTTAGGGGCCCATACGTTCCCGTTCACCCGAGTCAGCAGTCGCTGTCCTCCGCTCAGGTTCATGCTGTTTTTCCATCACCATGTTAACATGCTCCTGCGTGTTGATGCTGTGTATAAGTTACCAGCTCCTCTGTTCCACATAAGCTTGTTGACATGACACGTTTTATCAGATGTTTCAAATTCTTACATAAAATCGGATTTATTGGCTAATAAACGATTAACTAATCTAAATAGTTTGTCCTGATGACACAGATGAAAGATCAGTGTATTTCCTGATCAGTCAATAGGATCCCCAGAGCCCTTTCTGTGCATGATGTCATGGCAATCCATCAGATAGTGGTGTTGTTTCAGTCTGGACCAGAGCTGTGGACTGTGACCAACAAACTGACACTGTGATAAATAACCCCTGATATTTATTTGATTCAACGCTGCTGCCTTTCAGGTAAAAGAGGGACAGTGCAGTGCCACAGACGCCCACTAGGATCTAACACAAAAACTGACAATAACAAAAGGTCAGAAGATGAAAGTAACACGGTTTGGGGTTTTAGTGCTCCTTGTGGATACAGCTGGTGCTGCATGCAAATTTTTTTTTAGAAACGTATTTTGCGTAAAAGTTTCACATCATCAACGCTGCTGCCACTCCTAATACTGCGCCGCCCCTTCATAAATGACATTACCTACGACATTATTACAATGTGAACTTCCTGCAAAGTGAGCGTGAAAAGGACAAATGCAACTTTTTCGCTGGAGAAAATTGTGTTTGTGTGCAGACAGTTCATCATAAATTGCGGACGAGGCCGTGTCATTGCTGAGTGCATCGTGAATTAAGTATTATGGACTCCGACTCTTCTGCATATCAACAAAAACACATTTACATAGGACGCGCGTGCTCGCATAAAACCTGTCGGATTAATTCCACCCTGCATCAGCCGGGTGGTGACTTGAAGTGGGATAATTGTGATGGCTTCGCGGCATGTGCAGGAAAGTAATTGAAAGCTTACCTCTGCCTGTGTTTACTTACCGTACAGCATATGTGCATATTCATACTTTTGGTTTGTACTCTGGGCTCCACTTTTGTTTTAGTGTGTGAAGTGAAAGAGTAATAAATCTACACAGGTGCTGCTGTAGAGAAGCGTTGGGGTTATGACACTGCTTTGTTCTTCCTTATGTCCTTAAACTGTGTTTTTGATGTGATATTTAAGAATGAATTCACGTAAAGTGTGGGTGTACGATCGCCTCTGTGTGTGTGTGTGTGTGTGTGTGTGTCTGTGTGTGCGCGTGTCGGCATCTTTTATTCAACAAAGCTTCTCTAAATGTCTCCAGATGCACAAGCGTGTGCCCTTGTTGTGCGCTGTGTCATTACGCGCCACTCAAGAGTTCAGCATTCGCCGACTGTGGCTACAAGGGCACCGTTAATGAACCAAGGAACTCAGCTGCCATTACTGAAATTAAAAAGGCGGTGTGATTTACATGGTAATGAAAATGTGACACGGCTTCAAATGGACAGAAAACAAATATCAATTAGCTCCTCTAATCCTTTGATGTGTTTCAAATTCCCGAGCAGTTGGGATTGGGCGAAGGGAGCTCGTCCACTCCGGCCCCAATAAAACCTTTTGTTAAGGATAACAGCAAAGATAACGAAGCGTTAATGGACGGATGAGTGCATTTCTTTAAAGCCATCTGGGAATGATACGTTTGTTTGTTGGTTTTTAAAATTATACTCACATGCTGTAATGTAAACAGGTTATTGGAAGAAGCAGGTCAGCAGAGAATGGGTACTGTTGTGGCTATTGATGTTTGTGTGTGTGTGTGTCTGTGTGTGTGTGTGTTTGCAGACTGATTGTTTCATTGCTTCTATTTTTTTTAAAATTACAGGGGGTCCTCGAGTTACGACGGAGATCCGTTCCTGAGAATGTGTCGTAACCGAATTTCGGTGTGAGGTGTTGGAGAGCCGGCAGGCGCGCTAAGAGACAGAGAGAGCGCTCACCAACTAGTTCCCGTGCGAAGTCTGTACGTATTTTCGGGGCAAACCGCTTAAGCCGAAACAAGGAAGTTCACGGGAGATGTGTCGTAACCACGAAAACAACGTAACTCGCGACCGTCGTAACTCGAGGACCCCCTGTATTCCTAAACAGTCTGAACCCCTTCTAGAGTGATTGTAAGAAAAACTGTGTATGCTCACACTTTCTATGGCAGCCTTTTTTTTTGTGGTCTTAGATGTGGGCTATCTTTTGAGTCTGGTGAACACAGTGTGTGTGTGTGTGTGTGTGTGTGTGTGTGTGTGTGTGTGTTTGTGTGGATTGTTGTCTTTCTTCAGCAGCTAGGACCAGCTTTACTTCAAAGCCATCGTTGCTGTGGGGTTGGAGGCTTTGGGTTGGAATTAGGTTTCAGGGTTCAGTTAAGGTCAATTAAAGGGTTTGGAAAATGCATTATTTCAGTTTGTGTCCTCATAATTTTTTGGGGGGAGACGTGTGTGTGTGTTGTTTTGTGTGTGGAAGTTTTTTCTGTGCCCTGTAGTCTCTGACTAAACCCTGACTGAGCTTTGATCACTTCTCCTGCCTCCCTCCGCCTCCACCCGCTTTCTGCCATCATGCCTTTCTTTTGTTTTTCCCCTCTCTTCTTTTTCTTTCTCCCTCGCTCTGTGCTTCCCCTCTGAACTTATTCTCCACTGTGGATGAGAGAGAGAGAGAGAGAAAGAGAGAGAGAGAGAAATCTGGAAAAGTGCAGGGTGTTGCGTCTCCACACGAATTCCTGCACACCTAGTAATTGCTGTCAGCAAGCCCTCTGACAACTCACTTAATTGCCCACCATCCAATTTATGGTGAGACTGGGGAGGTGATGGGCTTTAGCTTTAAAAAAAAAAGTTACAGAGAGATGACAATAGGTGTCGAGAGGGCTACAAGTCCACTGCTTCCCACTGACGATGAATAGAAAGAGTGAATAATGTTTTAATAAAAGACTCTCAGGATCGAGCTGCAATTAGTGCATTGCTCGTTAATATTAGTGACGAGAGTGGAGTGAGGGAGCCGGGGTAATGATCGGAGGTGGGAGGATTGCACATAACCTGCCATTGTTCACACAGTCGTTCTGCTACAGTGTAATTCCTGTAAGTGCTGGCATTAGTGCTCGAATAAGACGGATCCATGCAGCGTGGGCTGCCATGTCGTCCTTCATTTCCCACCTTTTCATTATGCACGCTCAAAGGTTTTGGCTTTTATTTTAGTCATTTTCCTGATTTGCTCCCATGCAGTGTGCATGTACAAGCATTGTGTTGTTTTGATAAAATAGAAAGTAGGAGACTGACATGTAAACATGGAGGCTGGAGCTGCACAACTATCAGTGTTTGGATCAGTGTTTGAAAATGGATGTTCAGATTTTTTTATTAACCATTATTATGAATTGTCATAGTTTTTCTTTTTCTTTTTTCTTTTTTTTGCTCTGCATGAGCGTCACTATGTGCACCGTGGTCCACTCAGAGCCCAGGTTATTCTGGGTTTGTCCTCCCACAGTCCAGAGGTGGTTAAATGGTGACTGCAGTGAACTTGTAGGTGTGAGTGTGAGGGGTTGTTTGTCTCCATATGTCACCCTGGCGATGGACTGCGTCCAGAGGTCACCCGGCGTCTCATCCGGTGTCAGCTGGGACTGGCTCCAGCCGTGACCCTCGGAGGATAAACGATGTAGCTAATGGAAAATGAGTCAGTGTCAGGCTGCTGCGTCTGGGTCTGACTCTGACTGCCGCTGCAGAATGACGTCCTTTTATGAACCTGCTTATACACATGCAAACGCACAACTTCATTACTGCGTCTGTGTGTCCATTCCCACCGCCCCCACCGCCCCCCAACCAATTGGCTCTAACATACTGTGCTCAAACACAAGACTCACACTCCAGGTACAAACCTGCAGGCATACACACATGTTCAGTTCTGTGCACGGAGTGGGGACATTGAAACAAAGACGCGCGAATTGATGGCTAACAGTCACACTCGCTGACGTCTCCACTCTGCTGTGCTGAATATTCATGAGAACATGGCAAAGTTTTGACTTTGCTGTATCACATGGCAGCTGGATGCGGAGGTGGTCCACGGGGCGCGGGAGTGTTTGTTTCGCCCTGTGGGGAGTGTGACGAGAAGAGACAACGGACAAATGAAGAGAGCGTGTTGCCGGAGGGACATGTGATATCTGGATCAGCCAGAGACAGAACCCGGGGGTCATAGGTCACCCGTATAAGCTGTTAGCATATGGGTACTGTGTTTGTGTTTGTGTTTGTGTTTGCGGTGAATGGGCTGTGATGAATGTGGCGGCTTGTGTTTCACCTCAGGCTTTCATCAGGTGAGTCCTGTGAAAAAAAGGCTGTTATGGAAAGAGGTCTAATATGCTGACGTGTGTGTTACACACAAAACGCAGAACAAGACTTTCCCCTCGTCTGACATTTAGAAGTACTGAGGTCCGTTCAGCGTCGCGAGGGGATGAAGGCGTGCAGTAAATGGACTCAGACAGCCCCCCCATCAAGTTAAACGGTTTGTATCGTGAAAGCAACACGACGCATGGTGTGTGTCACAACAACCCCACCTACAGTATAATTGTCTTTGTGCGGACACACTGCCTCAGCAAACGTTATTTCATCACACCGGTGCAGGTGCTGTTCCATATGGACCTGTGTGTTTGACCTGCGGTAACACAATCTGCAGCCGGTCTCCAAACGTCTGTCACCTTCTGGTACGGCTGTGGGAATATGAATATGGTTCGTGTGTAAATATGGAGTGGAGATAAATGTGCAGGAGCATTTTTTATAAGCATTGCTCTCAGATTCCAGGTATTTGCACTTAGATTTGCGAAAGGGGGAAAAAAAAACAATGTCCTCAAACAGCTTCGTAAGAGAAAAGCACATTCAGCACCATCTTATGTGATAAAAGTAAATCCTGGCTTCTTCTGAACCGTACAGTTTCAAATGAGCAAATGTTGAAAAGACATGAAATGGCAACAAAAAGACACGGTGTGATGGACAGATGAATGACTTCCTGGATTTGGCCTCGACAGCATCGTCTACCCTTTAACAGCACTAAATGTGTCCTTGAAACTGTGGACATCAGAAAACCCAGAGAAGGAGAGAGAGAGAGAGAGAGAGAAAGAGAGAGAGAGAGAGAGAGAGAGAGAGAGAGAGCGCTTCTGATAAATAAGAACGAGTGATAATGGATGAAGATGAAAGATGTCTGTCTCTGTCTCTTCTGTCTCTTTCATTACAGAGTTCAGTACATTTAAAAGAAAAATTCATGTTTTGTTTCCCATGGTTTCATGCCCCCCCTTCTTTTTTTTTTACATATTTCAGATAATACTGCATCGACATCAAAGACTCGCAGCAATGCCGCTGTTAAAACATGGATGAGCTCGTCTCGTGTTTTTTCTTTTTCTTTTCCTTCTCTTTCCCGGAGAAACAGTGATTCAGCTAATGAAGACGTATGATGTCATGGCCGCTGGAGGTCATGCTGCTGCTGTCGCTGCTCTGACTTTATAGTTGGATTACCATTGGCCTGTCTGGTGGAGAATCCTCCTCTCAGCTGCAGTATTTATGACCTGGCCTAACCCATGCATCCCTGATGCTGTAGGAAAGGCCACAGACAGATTGTTCTGTGAATTGTTTAGACTTGATGTGAATATATAGTGTTTCTGTGCGACTAAATGTGTGTGTGTATTGGATTTCTGTGTGTAAGGGAAAGATGGGTGTGAGGTGAGAGGTGTGTGGATAAGTTATGGGTCTGGGGTTATGCTCAGTGGGTTTGTCTGTATGTGTTTTGATAACCATGCCTCATACAGAACGTGTGTGTATAACCTGCTTTGCGATATAGGTTATGGAGATAACGCAAGTAGTGCCAGAGTTTTGTTTTTTTTTTCCACTCCAGAAATTGTGCGATTTTATAAGAGGCAGAAAGGCATCTGGCAGTGAACACTGCACAGCATTTTGGTTTTGACACCGTGACCTCAGCTCACACCCTGCATCCCACATCCCACATCGCACATTGCACATTGTGCTTCAGAACCACAATATTCCTCCTCATCTACAGCAACTGCTGCCTAAACAAAGCACAAATCAGACCAGCAACTGTGAATGTCCGTTTCTGTTTTGCGTGTGTCTGACTGTTTTGCTGGGTGATGCAGGCCACTTGTTTGTGCGTCTTTGTTGACGTCTTGAGACGTGGACCCCCCTCTGAGCTCTCAAACCTCAGCACTGATTAGAACAAAGGAAAAAAAATCACACGGAACTAGACTTAATAAAAAATGCTGGAGGAGGTGAGGGGAGCAGTTAAACTGTGAGCAGCGAGTGGCGAGGAGCAATACGGGTAGGGGACGTGAACAGCTTGCAGATGTATTTTCTATAAACCTGCCCTCACTGTATACACACTGTGTAAATGCATGCGTGTATGTGTGCACTGACCTGATATATGTGCATATGTGAACATGGGACCCCGGTTTGTGCGACTTTCAGCCACTGCCGTTTGCACCTCACTGTCATGTTTGTTTCCTGGCGTTGAAAATAGCTTGGGAGAAGAGGAGGGTAAACACGCTCCCTGTTATTTTGTCAGCATCAGTTGTTCCATGCAGTGACAGCGATAGGTCTGGGACCGGTTTGTCGTCGGACCTTGAATTCGAGCGAGCAAACGGTTGGACCCCTTTTCCGAGCGACGGGACGGCGAGGCAAGCGAAAATAAACAGCAGGCCCGAAGAATCAATTCAGTGTGCCTGTCAGAGGACTGTCAAACTCCCCTCCGTGATGGACAGGCTGGATGTTCACAGTCTATTTGCCGCCAGGCTGCGGAGCGGTGAGTAAGTGAACCGTGCCGGGCCGAGCACAGACAATATGAAGAGGGAGTGTAGAGCAATATCTGCTGTTGCCATGCTAGATCAGCATAAACGTCAAGGCCGCTCTGGCATGGCCTGAGGGGTCTGCTGGGAGAGCTACATGTGTGTGTGTGCGTGTGTGTGTGGGGGGGGTCATGGGTTCATGTTTACAATGTAATACACAGTTGTCAATGTGTGGTTGTGAGGGTAAATTGTTAATATAAACCAAGCCTGAAATCTAATTTAACTCAATCTGTTTACCTGTGTAAACATGACTTATGTGTGTGTGTGTGTGTGTGTGTGTGTGTGTGTGTGTGTGTGTGAGAGATTGGCTAGCGAACAAGCACATGAGCAGCTGAGATTAATTAAAATCGAAGATAGTGACAGAGCAGCAGGAGTCATAAACAGCTGGTTTCTATTCTCAAAATTATACAAAACAACAACAACAACAACAACAACAACAAAAGTCCAGTTGCATTTGTATTTGTGCATAATTATCAGGGACGCGTCAGACATGCTGTGCCACCCACAGTGACAGGGACAATAACAATAACACAACTTTTTTTTTTTTTTTTTTAAACCTACATCAGCAGTTTGATAATGGAATTCTTGTGTGCCGGTTCCAGATCATATCCCCCCTCACGATCTATGTTCCAGTTGTGTCCCTCGAGGTGAACCTGGTATCACAGCTCAGCGGCGAGTGGATCACAGTTTAAACATTTAAACGTATAAATGCAAACGTCGCATTTCCCCTTCCCTTTGTTCTCGCTGCTTTCTACATGAAAGGCTTTATCTCTGCCAGCTTATGCCTGGAACCCGTCTGTGTGTCATTTATATCCATTACTAATATTTATTGTGTGGGAGTAATGAAAATACACAACCTGTTTTTGTCTGTAATTATGCAAGTTCTGTGATTATTCAGCTAATACGTTTTTGTCAAAAACATCTGTGTGCACGCACGAAACTCATTGATCAAAAAAAAAAAAAGTTTTCTTTCAGACCCGGTCTTCATAACCAGCGGCTGTTTTCTCCTCACATTTGAAAAGTCCGACAGGAAGACTGAAAGGTCTTTATTTTCATGATGATGAAATCTGCAGTCAGAATGAAATACTGTGTCTTCTCTTAGCTGCAGATGGACTCCTGGCTAATGATATTTTCCTTTATACTCCCCTCGTCTGTAATGGCAGGACTGATAATATTTGATCTTTCACGATGTTTCATGTAATTCATTGGACAACATTGGCTAACTGAAGCTCATCTCACACTAGCAGAACACAGAGCACTGGATGGATGGTTAGAAAAGATTCACATTAGTAGGAATGTTAAGGTCACCAGACGACAGCGTCAGCAAATCACAGCACAGGTGTTAAGTAACAACATTAATGATGGCGCTCTGATTAAATGTGCCAGTGCGCCCTGATTGTTGTTGCTCACTGTGTGTGTGTGTGTGTGTCTGTGTGTGTGTCTGTGTGTATATATATATACACAGGGGGTCCTCGAGTTACGTCGGAGATCCGTTCCTGAGAATGTGTCGAAACCGAATTTCGACGTAAGTTGGATCATACATTCATTGTGCCATTGTGCATACATTGTGCCACCAGATGTCGCTATAACACCACGCTAAAATAAGAGTTTATTATGGTGAATTGGCTTTTTGTCCCTCTTGACCCTCTTGACACACCGTAGGGGTTGGGATCACGAGTGTAATGAGAATTTCCGTGTAGACCCTGTGTTGTGAATAAACCTACGGTATCGCCACGATCCTGTACGCATCTGTGTCCGTGTGCATCTCCTTACTGGCTACCGCTGCCCCCCGCCGGCCATTTCACATAAGTAAACACAGCTGTGGAGGTGCTGGAGAGACCGCTCACCAACTAGTTCCCGTGTGAAGTCTGTACGTATTTACGGGGCAAACCGCTTAAGGAAGGAAGTTCACGGGAGATGTGTCGTAACCACGAAAACGACGTAATTCGCGACCGACATAACTCGAGGACCCCCTGTATATATATATATATATATATTTTTTTTTTTTTTTTTTTTGCCCCCTGCTGGCTGGCTGCACTAGAGGTCAAGACCTGCCCCTCTCATATGTTAGTGGATGGGATGTGAGCAGATGGAGTTTGCGTGTTGTTCTCTTCAGAAAGTTCCATATTGAAATGACTGACAAAGAGAGGTTACGGTCTGAAACGCAGAGAGAGAGAACAGCTCCTGCAGTTTGGGGGCAGATATTGGGGGGGGGTCGATTGTCCTTGTCCTCTGTTGACCCCTCTGCCTTCCTGCTTTGTATCAGAGTTGCGCTCCGTTCCAGCATGTTCATGCTCCATTGCTCTGGTCTGAGCGCTCGACTTGCCTTGGGGGCGTTTGTGTCCTGCAGCACAAGACAGTAAATCCTCCTGGGGCCTGATGGCTATTGATTAGGTATTCACATCCCGCTTCCTGCTCAGAAGGAAACAGCTCTGGTCCTCCTCTCTCTCTCTCTCTCTCATCATCCCTCTTTCCATATTCACAGTTACACTTTCACCAGTGGGCCTGCACACAAATCTGACAGCTCCCAGTGTACGATGCAGGATCCAGGCACAGCATCTCGACAAACACCTCGCCTCAGCCTTTGTTTATCGTTGCAGTGTGACTCTCCTACCGTCTTCCTCTTCCCCTATCTGACACCGTGTCTCTGTCACATCCTCTCATCCGTCATTTTCTCTTTGTCACTCCGCCTCGGCTCATCCCTCTCTCCCTCTCCAACCCGTCGCTCTTGGCCTGTCTCTGTGGGACGTGACGAGCGGTGCTGTAATTACCACCCGCCGTGGGAGCGTGGAAGCGTGCGCTGCGTATAATGTATGCAAATGAGCCTGTGCATATGAATGGAGTGTTTTCCCCCGATGGAAGGCCTAAACTTAGCTGACCAGGTGTTCACCTTAACCGCTCACTGACTCCGGCTACAGAACGCTGACTAAGCAGCGCCAGCGAACTCGGCAGCACAAACAAACACAAACAAAGAGGCAGCAACCCTCAGCGGAGGCCACGAGTAGCTTTAATAATACGAACGAACACATGGAGAAGAACAGGCGTCAAACGCAGACAACAAAGGAACAGGTCAACATCACTCTAATGAAGGAAAACCAGCGCCGTTGTGCACGGTCGGCCCAGAAACTCCACACTTCCACAGACTCCGAAGTGTCAGCGTGATGAAGTCGTGGTAATTCAGGAGACAAAAACTGCGGCTGAGTTATTTATAACTGGAGAAAAACAGCACACGAGCACAAGTTGGAATCCAAACTTGAATGCATCACTTTTATTTGCTCCGTATATCTGCGTGACGCACTTCACCGTGTGTATTTACAGCCTCTCGCCATCTCGTCATATTTCAACCCCCAGCTTTTACCCACACATATTAATGAAATATAGTTTCCAGGTGAAGTTGTGTGTGTGTGTGTGTTTTTTTTTTACCATATTGACTCACTCTCAGCAGGATGTTGTGTTTGTGTGTGAGTTGACAGGATGTTGATGATTATTATTGTATGTTTGTGTGTGTGTGTGTGTGAGACAGAGCATTCTTGTGTGCGCTCATGATTCTGTGTGGGGGAGTCAGTAGATATGTGGGGATACGTGTGTGTGTGTGTGTGTGTGTGTGTGTGAAAGTGAGTGGAAGTGTGTGTGTGATTGTAGGTAAACATCTGTGGGTGTGTGACAGGAAATGATGGAGAGTGAAAGGTTGTTTATTCACGATTCTCTGTGCAAAAATGCAGTTGAGTGTGTGTGTGTGTGTGTGTGTGTGTGTGTATGTGTCAGACATGCCTCTGGGATTTTGTTTAGGGATTGTCACTGTAGATGTAAGTGTGAATTTGTGTGTGTGTGTGTGTGCGTGTGTGTGTGTGTGTGAGAGAGACAGAAAGAGGGATTACTGTATGTGTGTGGGTGTAAGTTGTTCTGCCTGCATGTGAGTGGAAAAATATATGCATTCTCGGTTTTCATGTGGGTGTGTGTTTGCTTGACACCTACGTGAAGATATTTGTGTCTTCAGGATGTATTTAATGTAGTGTGTGTGCATGCTCACCTCATTTCTTTCTATACTCTGTGTGTGTGCATGTGTGTGCATGTGTGTGCGACACAGAGGATCCATAATCCTCCGGTCCCTCTCCTGGAGGGCTGCCCAGGAGCTCCTGCGAACCCTCTCTTATGTGATTTAGGAAAGTATCGATTTCATAGTCCTGCTTTGTTTTTCTGCTTTCTCATAAATAGCAGATCAAACTCACCATCACGCCTGTTTGTTTTCTTCTCCTTCTCCTGCGGCTATTTACCCTGACATTTCCACCGCTATCCTTGTTACGGCGTGCAGGTAGAGTCATTTTATTTTTTTGCCTGTACCTTTTCTCAAAGCACCAGTACCGCTGTTGTGGATGATGACGATGATGATGACGATGATGGTAATGGTGTTGATAATGATTATGAGAAGCCTGAGGACAAAGAAAGTCCAAGGGGAAAAAAAATGTTTGAAGTGCACCTAATGATGATCATAGTAAAGTTAATGATGAACAGTAACACAACAGTTTTAATGCAGGAAAAAGGTTTACACAATTCCTTCAAGCCACACAGTACTCTCTGTACATATAAACATCTTTTCCTCAAAACAGCGGAACGTGATTTTTTTCTTTTTGTTGGTGCTCATGACATTACGAAAAACCAGGACAAAGAAAAGTCAGACTGTCTGCTCTGCAACACAGAGAACACTAAATCATTTTTGGTTGTTGTTTTGTGTGTGTGTGTGTGTGTGTGTGTGAGAACTAACAACTGTTCTTTTGGCTTAATGATGTTGGAATATCATGTTGAATTACAGTAAAACACTAAGATAACAGCTGCAACCAATATTTTTTAGTGTAAAGATAAAAGAGTCGTTGTAAATCAGAGAGTGTCATTTTTTAGGGTTACTATTCTTTTAATTGACAAACCAGTTCACTGACCAGTCCTAGCTGTAAATCAGATGGATTCAATCCGGATCTTGCTCCAGACGCCCATTGCTTATAACTACTGCAATAAAATACTGCAATAGTCAGAGAGACAGTGGAAAAATGAAATGAACTTTACAGATCCCACTTCCTGTCCTCCCTCTGGGCCTGAACTGAAGTGTCCATTTAAGACTAGAGATTAACAGTGTACATGTTGACTTAGGTTGAAGGATCACCGGTTTGTTTATCTGCTGTTTATGCAGTGTATATGTGTGTATGCTCTATGCACACACACATGCACACACATTCATAGTTATTAATTTAGCGCTGGGTACCTTGCCCAATGATATTTCAACCTGCGGCTGTGGAGGAGCCAACAGTCAATGACCTACTCTACCTCAGCTCTGTATAACGTGTAACCATTTGCCCTGAATGATGGTGGTGACGATGAAGGCAGTAAGGTTATTAATAGTTTGATGATGATGAGCGAGGCTGTGATGACAGTGTGATAAAGGTCATGTCAGAGCAGGAGTAACGACACTCGGAATGATCATGATGATGATAATGACGGTGGCCGCCGCCGCCGCCGTTATGAGGCTGATGGAAATGGCGATGCGGTGTCTGTAATAATGATGACAAGCAGGCTTTAGATGAACAGAGTGATGAGGTCACTACCGGTTACAAGGTTTTAATAGTAACCAGGTTTGGATAGGAGTTATATTAGGAAGTGCATTCCATTCTCACGTGTCATTGTTTTGGTATTTTGGGAATTAGACGTGAGCTTCTGTTAACCCTTTAACCTTGTGTCTTATTGGCATTAACAGTTTGTTATCCCCAACTATTCTGGATTCCTGGCCAAAGCATTTTAAATTATTTAGTAGAGTTAATTTGCAGGTTTACAAGTGACATGTCTCTGATGGTTTTCCCAAGCCATTAACCCAGATTATTCGATAAAGCAAAATACTACTTTGCATTGTCTCTTAATAGTTCCTCTCTGTAAACGTCTTCTGAAAGCTTTCAAAAACATTATGTTATGAAATGAGATGTTTTGGTTCAGATTATTATCTTTTGGGGGTCGCGGGGAGGGGGGCGGGGCTGAAGTCTGGTAAATGTGCATTAGTGGTCATCATCCAGATTTATTTATCTCTCTTTTTTTCATTGGGGTTTTGGATTGGGCCGTGTTGGTGTCGGATACACATCTACAAGAACACAGATGCTGCATTCGCCTCGCCAAGAGCCTTGAGGCCCCCCAACTCCACCCCCCTCACAGATGTGCTCATTTCCCTGGGCAGAAGGAAATGGCATGGCTCTGTGCAGCATCCAGACATGTTCCCCATTAAGCATATAGAAACGCGCAGCTAAGCAATTCTGCAGGGGACAGCTCCCGTCTCCTTTGGAAAGACGTTTGTTTATTTGTACACAGCTCTGTTACTCCGACGGTTCCCTTATGTCACATTCAGAATTCTGTGGTAATTTGATTGAAATCGGGTGAGAGGCGCCTCCATCATGATGGATAACGTGTAAATTAATGTGCTCATAAAGGCAAAGAAATGAGTCAACTTGAACATCTGCCATCAGTCGTGGTTTGTAGTCATTATTTTGGTGGAGCATCGCAGGGCGTCGCCGGCCGCGTCCTGAGACAAACTGCCAGAGAAATAATAAAGCAAAGACAGGAAATTGAGGTCAGCGTCTCCGGTGTCTGGTCTTTTATCCGACTGCAGTCAGATTGCAGAATGTGTTTGTATCATATATCATTTGTGCAACCTAAATTAAATCTTAAGTAGATGAACGCAGGCATCTGTTGCTCCAAGGACTTTGTTTCAGTGCGAGAGAAGGGAAGAATTTAATATTTGTGTTGGCGGTGTTGATTGTCTATCTGAGAAGCGTTTAGAGAAGCCAGGCCAGACTGAACCGCTGGAGTGATGAGTTGAAGGATTAGTGGAAAAGCGCCTCCTGCATCAGTGAGGTGGAGAGGAGTAAAAAGGGGGAAACTGTCTAGAACTTGTCCAGACTGAGCATGAACATTTGAGGCTATAGCTTTTAAAAGCTCCAATAAAGGCGGCTGGCTCCTGGCCGCGTTGGAAAATGGAAAAAAGGAGGATTTGAGTGGCGAGTCCGGGGGCCAGTGGAGCGAGGCGGGGCCCGGCGAGGCCGAGCAGCGGGGCGGCCTTCTTCAGTGAGCGAGAACTCATTTACAATGGTTAAGGCAGGGTGAGCTGCAGCATTCATCTGCAGTCTTCAACAGGACCCCCCCATTCCACCATATTCCACCATGTGCATGGAATGATATTCACAACACAGAGTTATCCATCAGTTTCCTGCCACATACATGCATATGTGTGTGTGTGTGTGTGTGTGTGTGTGTGTGTGTGTATAAAGCGCCATGCAGTGAGGTTATAAGAGAAATGCACACGCTGGGCGATGGTATGTTTACTGTGGTAAACAGAACCTCTGTGTGGCTGTGCTGCAGTAATGAGTGACGAATCCTGCTGTGGACTTCCTGTTTATCCCTACACACCTTAAATGTTAAGGTGTGTAGCTCGTCGATGTCAGCCAGAAACAGCGTGTACACAAACGGCCGTGTCCTAGTCGTGTCGCTCATTCATGCGTTTACTTTGTCTACCTCACAGAGCGGGTCACCTTCCCACCTTGTCTCATTGCTGATGGTTGGGAGCCACTGCTGCGTTACCTGATCTCAAGCGGCTGTGCAGGAGAAACCAGACACCGATTCTTTTTTGGCGTATAACCAACGTCCCCTGAGCCATAATCGCCTGCTCAGGTTTTAATCAGTGTTTGAGGATATTCAGCGGAAAAGTAAACGTGAGCCCGTCTTAATTCCGCAATACCGTGAAGTGTGACGAAGTGAAGCGGCATTATTTCTCTGCCAGGGCTGGTTTGACTTATTTCCGCAGGCATCCCGTCTTCAATGGCGTCTTCTGACTGTGATGTGCAAGTGCAGAGCAGGATTCAGTGCTGCGCTGTGGCTGAGCAGTGCAGACGAGTGTAAAAAGTTGCCGTATGTATGAGTGTGAGGGCGTGACTCGGTGGATCTGGCTGGAACCCAGTGCCTGAGGCTGTTGAGAAATGCGACTCACCTTCCTGTCCCCCATAAATCCCAAACACTCTCATTTATATCGTGAATTGGTCTCGTCAGGGGCCCAGACGTGGCTCAATCTGGGCTCCAGATTGGCTTTTATTGAGTGGTCCCTCACCTCAGTGCGGGGAGCTGACACCCTTGGCAAAGGAGGCCGGAGCGTCGGCGGCCGCCATTGACATCTTTACAGCTTCATCCTCCACTGACTTTGCATACGCTTACACCACATACCCTCACATTGTGCTGAGTCATGAGGTGAAGGAAGGAGTTGAGGATGTTTGTTTATGTCCATTTATCTTATCACATTTCTGAAATCACTTTCATATTTTGATGTCAATGAACAGTCCAAGTCCAAACACACACCACATCTTGTCTTTTTATCGTATGAATTGGCGTGTGTCTGTAGGGGGCTCATGTTATTCTGTTTAACATGGCGATCAGTGGGAGAGGAGCCCTGTCGGCCGTCCTGCTGGTTAACAGACTGAAGCCCGCACGGCCACCACGGCGTCCATGTGAGTCAGATAGCAACACGTGGCCACGCAGTTCATGTAGTTTATGTTTTCTTATGTTGCACGATATTAAATCAGAGACTCAGCAGGAGAACGCACCTACGACGAACAAGAGCACACACACACACACGCTGCACACACCATAATCGACATCACTCCAACCGTTCACTGTTGCTGCTCCTCCCACTTACAGCAAGAGATCTCCAGATAACCCACTATCTCAGGAAGGAGAACAGGCACTCAGCCAGCTCCTCTTCACCACGTTCTTTAATGGCTGCAGATTTGTGACAGTCTCGAGCAGCAAGACTCTGTTTAAATCCCCACTCCACATGCTGAGTGCCAGTCGGGCCTCACAGCAATCTGTCCCCGCTGGGGTGACGAGGTTTTTCCCACCACGCCGCGTCCAGGTGCTGAGTTCAGTGTCCGACTGGGAAACGCCCTTACGCACAGAGCGTGACCTTGTGCGCTTGTTTAACGGTGCTGGCAATCGAATGACATTTTCAAACGCAGTGTTGCTACTGATGACTTTTATACTCGTACAGCTTTACTTCCTCATTAAGTCTAAATGTCAGGCAGTGCCACAGATGGAGGAGTGGAGAGACGTTTGTGACAGCAGCACAGGTACGAGTCACCGCCAATACAGAGCTCCGAACGTCACATTTCATAAACCCTGAAATCTCTCATTGTCGTTCCGTGCACTGACAGACGCTGACCTCCAGGGGTTATGAAGTGGCACGTTCAGCGCATTCATTCAGTACATTTACCCTGCAGCACAATGGCTACCATGTGACTCAGCAGCCTTTATGAGCAATAAAGGTGTGAATCACACAGCGGAGATGAACTGCTGGGAAATGTGCACTGGAAAACCAACAAATAACTCAGCGTCAGTAACGACGCCCCATAAATAAATGGCGAAGCGTCTGACACACAAATTGTCACGTTCTTACGTGATCCAGAGGGGCGACACACTTTGGAATAATCACAATTGTGTAGTCAGCAAATTGTCGCATTGCGCGCTCCCTGAGCCCAAAGTGTCCTTAAGTAAGTGTCTTATTGTTTTCTTCATCCAACCAGTGATCAAATCAACTTATTTCTGTCCGTTGACATAAGTTTGAAAAAACAAAACAAAAACAAGGAATGGACGTTTGATTAATATAATTCACCTGCCTCCCAAAACAAAACAAAAGACATGTGACCACCTCCAAATGTAAACTGCATACTACTGGTGTGACAGTATATTATTATATCTCCAGAGGCGTCTGTGGTGAGACATGACACAACACTGCTTGCTGCATTTACAGAGCCAGCAGGTTGACACTGTGTTGACATGGTGTAACACTGCCATCTAGTGTTCACTAGGAAGTGACTGAATTCGAGGTAAATGTCACAGTGCATTATTAACCTTCTTAAAGGTTGCTTCCTCGTTCAAGAGCAGTTTGTAGTACATGAAGTGCATTTAATGCCAATCCTGATATTTTATAGGACACTTGTTTTAGATCTGTAAGTGGAATAAATGGGGGCTTAACCTCATTAAATTTGCTGGGTGGGGGGTGGGGGGGGGGGGAGGAGGAGGCTGTATGTACTGTAGGGAACCCCTGTGTAAATCAGATGGTCCAAAGCGACAGCATGAAAAGACGACATGGATCATAAAACAAAACACCAAACGTTCAAGTGTTTGTTTGATTGCACGAGATGACACATTAGAAAATGTACCTTTATGACTGGTTTATATTGAATGAACATCACATAAACAATGAATAAACATCCATACATCTTTGAGACAGAATTATTCATTTTCCCTCCTGGGGTTGAGGTTCAGCCTCCTCACTGGGGAGCGAACATCCCTTTGAGGACAGAAATATTTTATTGTAGAGACAATTTGGTTTGCAAAAGGGATGAAAGGGAGGCTATTCTGTGTCAGTCAGGAAGATCCATCACTGGAGAGGAGAACAATCTGTGACATCAATTACTGGCTACTTCCTTACGTGACCTTCACTTACTACAACTCACTGCCGTACCTTAGCGGCCAGACATAGATACATAAAACAATGCATCATTCATTGAGTAACACAGGTGTCTGCAGTGATGGTTAGTTGTTTATGTTAAATAGCACATCAAGTGACAATTACATTCTTAGTGTCACACATTTAAGAAATGTATTGTAACACACAGTGTTTAAGCACCATTAAGATGCATTCCATCCCTCTAATGATACTGTTCCATTTAGTTTGTTTCATTGCATGAGTTGCATTTTGTAGCATGAAGAGTGACACTTGCCTCTATATGCATATGTACAAGGCTAATCACAAGAATCCCTCCCACATCTGAGACTTCTCGTGGAAATGAAATGACAGTCCTGTATTATTGTCAAGATGTGTCACCATGCACATGTTACCACCGTGCATCATCTGACGCTGACAGGCTGTATAATCTTTATTTGCCCTGAGTGTTCACATGCTCTCCTGTAAAAAGTCCACCTCAGCATCTCAATCTGAAAAGGTCAAGAAAGACAGAAAGGTCAGGAGCGATTGAGCTGCCTCGTACGTGCTGAGAACACAACCGACGACGATATCACAACTGATGGGCAACAGTAACGTGGTGTGTGTGTGTGTGTGTGTGTGCGCGTGTAATACAGAACTGAAAGGTCCCCAGAGTCATAGTTCTTAGAACTATCGTCTGCACTGACTCATCCCCTCCCCACCTGGAAACAGTGCACTGTATCCCTTTTACCACTTGATGGCGCTGCTGCATTAGCTTCATAGGTCAGAGCTACGTAGGAAGCTGGGAAATATTTGTGAGCTGTATGTAGGTGGTGGTTGTTATTGTGATTCAGCTCCTCGCCACTGGAGCGAGACTTCTCCGAGGCGAGCTGGAGAGCTGGATATTTCTCAAAGACGGATGGTGAATTAACCACAGATGAAAAACCTGTGGGTATTTTGCGTTTGACTAAGTTAGAGACAGGAAAACATCCATATACAGTGGTTCCAGGAGTGGTACAGTAAATTACATGTGTGAGGGTGATCATTTACTGCCTGAAATCCAGTGGAGCAACACCCATTCCCGCTCAGTTACGCAAACAACCCTTGGCCTCGCTTTATCTTTGCCTGGAGACACACTTGACCTCATCTCGGGTCAGCAACTTATTTGCACAACATGCTTATGCATATTAAACGCCAGCCCACCGCACCTCCGTGTCCCCCTTGGTATGGAAAAGGAGACTGTCGGCCGCCTCAAATGAAGACGAATGTCGCGTAGCGTGAACCATGACGACAGTAAATATACTGTATAAGCAGGTGTGCCGGGGAAAAGTGCTGAGTGTGCTTATGTGTAGCCTTCACTACAGTGTAAGTGAAGACTTGGTCTGAAGTCCTCTCCACTCAGGTGTGCCATCAGGAAACTGGGAGAGTTGAGTGGTGTCTCAAAGCTGTATGATTGAGTCGTAAATTGTATTATGCAGAAAGATACTTAAGCATCTTACTGCTCTGAGATAATGTCTGGATTTACTCTTGCAAATCGTCAAGGAAACCGAATAGGGCTGACGTCCAATATTTACATATCTTCTGGAGGTTAGACTTTGTCTGTTACAGTTAACGAGGGAGCATTAGAAACAACCAGGAGAGGAAACATGTGTGCCATCAATTATTATTTTCTAAAGGCTTCATCCTGATACATAATAAACAGAAATTCCTCCGCAGTTAGTTTGTGTTAGTTTAGTTTCCACCCTTTAGTTGATTGACAGATGATTGTGCTGGATGCATGTTGAAGCAGGGATGCTGATCTGGTTGAGGATAGAGAATATGCAGCCAGGGATGAAACAGATGTGTGATGGCTGCTCCCAGGCACCGGTGTGTTGCTTCTTTATGAGTGAGGTGTGATGGCAGTAGGCACTGTGGGGATGAGGCTCTCTCCCCTGCACCGATGCTGTGCTAGTCTGAAGGTCGAAGAGAGTGTCATCTGTCGGGGGGGGATGGGGGGAGGATGGGGAGTCGCGCCCTGCGTTGCCTCGGTGGCACCGGGTCTGTTGTTGTAGTATGAGCTCGACTGCAGTACAACAACCTGACACTGGTGCGCGCGCTGCAGCTTCCACTCCATCCAACTCCCAGCAGCGTCAAGCCAGACACAATCAGGAAATCCCACCGCCGTCCCTTCAGAATAAATCACGTTAAAAACGATTAGCTGGTTTCATTGACGTTTACATGCAGTATCGATAAAGCTGTCTGGGCATTTAAAGTGAAAATAAATTAAAATCAAATCTAATATTAAAGTTGATCGAAAACAAACACAAATGTTGAAAAATATACTGACAGTGTTTCATTGTGTTAAAAACGGTCCTACGTTTAAGAAAGTAAATTGACCACTTATTTGGATAAGAGTAAATGTGAATATGCGAGTAATTAATTTGCAAAGAGTTGGCTAACTGCAAACAGATAATTATGCTACATTTTGTTTATGACATTTGTTTTTGACATTGTAGCCCAGAGACCACGCGGACGTTTACTGTGAAAAGCCCTGACAGGATGTGGAGTTCCTCCGCTCGCTCGCGCGCCTCGACACCGGCCGCCCAGCAGCTCTCCACACAGCAGCCTCCGCTATACACAGGAACCAGTTCGTGTTTCCGCCGCAGCCTCTCGACTCAGTTTTCAGGAGCATCGGACCGCTGCGGCCGCCGGAAGCCGCTGTATCACGTCAAGGTATGTGATGAATACAGGAAAAAACCTAAATAACGGCATTTGAGCCAAGCAGGTACATTTATTTCCCCGCTACATCCCGGCCTGTTGACTGCGTCGCTGCTGAAATCACGGTGACCAGATAGCGGTCGCGGTAGGAGGGGATGTCTGCTGCCGCTGCGTGAGCGCCGTTACTCGGTTAACGGGCTCCGCTCCTGCTGGATGTTGAGGGTAGTCCGGTAGAAAGCGGCTGCGAGGCGGCAGCGGCACCCGCCCCGGACCGGGAGGAATGAATTCAAATAGTTTTTAATGTTTGCAGCCTTGCTAGGAGCGTGTAGCCTGCAAGCTAGCTGCGTTTGTTTTCCTTTGGCTTCTATACGGTTGAATGGGAGAGAATTGCGTTTGACCTCCACCCTCACACACGCACACGCACAGCGGGGAAATAGACACACATGACATATGAGGTGGTGTTTCCACCTCCGGTGTGTTGTTGTGCGGACAAGGCTGCCTGTGTTGTCAGCCCCGGTGCGCAGCTGCTGGTACCTATCAGCCGCTGCTCTGTCAGAGGCGTGCGTTTGTTTGCATTGTCCCGGGGTGTAGTCAGTGTGCAATAAGTCCCACTGATGTGTGATTATCATCGGTCTGCGTCACAACATCATAGCCAGAGGGATGTGCTTCCTCATCGCCCCCCCCCCCCTCCACACACACACACACACATGCTGAACATCGGTGCTGTTGTTGTGGACGGCAGCAGCAGCCCTCCCATACACAGACGGTGCTTGTGGGTCTGTGTTGAGTGTGGCTCAGCTGACTCCGTCTGGTGTTAGTGCTGCTAAGGCTGCAGGTTCCCTGATGCTTTGTGTCCTCATAGTGTGGTAGAGGTGCCAACAATTGTTCTGCAGACTCCTTAGTAAATGGATGGTCGTTACGTTGTTCTGGACTTCAAGATGAGATTAAAGCAGAGCAGTAAATCACAGGTTTGTTTTTAATCTTATGTAATCTGTCAGATTCAGTGGGAAATAAGTGCAGTATCTTATTGCTTTCCCCACAAAAAACTTGGCTGTGATATGGTTGATATGGTTGAACTGCCTAACTGTAGTATTCCATATCAGTTAATGTCTGCCGCTGATATTAAAAGACATATTTCAGATCCGGGAAGCGCAGTGTCATTTTTTTGTTTTGTTTGTTGTTTGATGACAGTCTTTTGTCTGACCGTAAAAAATATTGGCTCATAGTGTCGCGTGGTGCCACAATTATCCCCAAGGTTCGATCCATTTGCAGCCAATAGCTGTTGTGTTCTCATTTGAATTCTAGTTGCTGACAAGGGAGAAACCTAACACCTATGGACAACTAATGCATCATTAATGTTATCTAATAAAGTCAGCCGTGGTAACTGGAAGTAGATTGACTGAGTTAGTAGCCTTAATCCATTCATGAATAAGTAAAGGGCTATATATATATGTGTGTGTGTGTGTGTGTGTGTGTATATATATGTGTGTGTGTGTGTAGCGGTGACAGCAGTCTATACCACAGCAGGAGAGCTCTGTTTTGGATTCCTGTGGCAGGGGCCGCGTTGCCTCAGATAGATGCCTGTTTGAATATGAGCTCCGATAAACTGTCTGGGGCCAATTATTTTACACATGGTTAAGTGACTCATAGTTTGGAAACAATGTGTTTTGATCCAGGTTTTGCCACTTTTGGAATCAAACGGCGTAGTCATGTGTGAATCTATTTATATCAGCCAAGAGCAAATAATCATTTTTGAGCGGTTCATTTCAGACTGTGTAATTTTTGATGAAACACTTACATCCCGTAGTGATAACACACAAGCTAACGTCTGAAATTCATGTGGCAGGTTTGAAGGTTTCTGCTGAAGGTCCCACAACACCTGTCTGTTATATTTCTTTTCTGAGTTGATTGCATTGAACAAATGATGCATTTGCTTCCATGTACCCACTACAACACACAATACCACATCAATAATACAGGAGACTGTGCTTTCGGGAGAAGTATCACCCCCTTGCCCCCCCCAGTTCAGCGGATCTATTTTCTCTCTTTCTCCTTCTTCATTTCACTCCTCTCTCTGCCCTTTGTGCTTCTACCTTTCATGCTTCATGCCACTGCCTGTCTTCATTTTTCACTAATGAGTTCATTAAACATATTAGCGTTGCTCTGTCAGAGAGGTTAGATGCAGTGTGGTGAGCACTATTTCCGCTATTTGGTTTTATGAATCCACTGCCAGGTAGAGTTTTATTTAAAATCGCAGCCAAATTCGTTTGTTTTTTTTCCCATTTCTATTCTGTCTGCAATACCAGCCTGTCACCTGCACGGCAAGCACCTCTGTTTGCATGAAAAGCCATTCTAATTTCAAGCATCACAGTGTTTTGGCTCAGTGTACAGTGTGTATGTAATATTGGCCTCAGCGTGCTGTGTATACATCCCCCTCTTGCACCCTCTTGTCCCCGAGATATCCTTTTTTTCCCTGAGAATGTCAGACGGATGAGAGGAGGAGGAATAGAGCAATGCTGGAAACGAACAACACGTTTTAGAAACATGTTCCCAGTTATGGGTTCTCCAGCTACAAACACAAAGAACGTTGAACTGAGGCAAGACATGGCAGTGCTTGTAGCAAGCTCCACAAACAATGCTACAACAAATGGGAAGGCTCATAGGATGCCATTGTTTTGTTGGTATTGTTAGTCTGTGCGTGGGTTATTTCTGCTCCCACAAATCTGACAGTGTACTATAAACAGAGCAGAAATCACTGAAAGAAAGCTTTTGCTTTGTCGCGCCTGCTTTGAGGACGGGAATGATTGGAATTATTATACATGGCTAGGCGGACACCCACCCATTTCTGAGAGTTACTATATGAAAGACTTGTCACACAGAAAAAGTAAACAGCTGGTTAATGTGTACGGTTCAGTGAACAATCGCTGTGTGTCCGGTGTTGGCTTTTAGCTAGCGTTTATCATGCGAGACAATTGTCTGGTGTCAGTTTTCTCTTTCCTCTGCCCTCTAGGTTTTAAAAACACACGAGTAAAAAGATATGAAAATAATCATTAACCTCTTAAGATGTTAATGACTGGAGAATCATAATGACGTCTTGTGCATTAGAGTGAAAAATTACCGCGCTAACCTCCTGCAGGTTTTGTGCAATGTTACCTGTACTCTCTATTTTTTTTAATAAGCTTGCCGAATGCAGCCTTTCTAAAGGGCAGAATCTTCAGGAAAAGGCCTTTGTGCCATCATTCTCATCCTGCTGGAGGGCCATTATTATCTGTATTGTAAGACAGAGTGTCTGTCTAGTGATCGTACTAGCCAATCACTGGGCTAGTGTGAGGCCAGGTTTCCATGGAGAATAGTGGGCCGAGCTGTGAGGCTGCTGAAGCTCGGCTCGAGCAGGCTAGCCTGATCCCAGCAGATAGCATTCTCCAGCAGCAGGAGAAGAAAAGGCCCCAGCAGGCCTTCCTGCTGTCTGCCTGACCAGATGTCCCACTGCCAGTCGACTTGTCTTCCTCAGTATGAATGTTTCAAGACAGGATGGAAGGAGGGGGATGTCTGGAAAGGAATTCTGTCAGACAGGCACAGTAAAAGCCAAGCCTGATAGCCATGTGGCATCAGGATGGATTTGTATAGAAACTGAACATATGTCTCAAAGTGGCTTAGCCTCAACAGTCTAGGTGATTTTTTTGGATGCTGTGTGATGGGTTTGGATGGAGGGTGAGCTTCGAGTCAACCCTGTTCCTCTCACTGTTGTTGTGACCACTCGGAGACCTTGACCTGGGTGTCTCCTCAAAGGGTGGGCTATATAAGCTCTGTTTGGCCCTGCAGAGGTGGGGATGCCAAAGCTGCAGTGCACTCACATCACAGAGGATGTGTGCTTGTGTGTGTGTGTGTGCTTGCCTTTGCTCTATCTTGGGGAGTTATCACTGCTGCAGCCTGAGCTGAGACGTGAGTCTTACGACATTTCTTCTTGCTTCATTGGAGCCATCCAGAAATAGACATGTACCCATCCACATGGAGAACTTAAATTTTGTCCTTTCCCTTTCGGTAACTACTGTCTGGTGTTGCACAACCTCCTGTGTCAGCCTTATTTGGATTACTGTTTATTGATTAGATGTACATATTTACTGTATGCATTGTCTGTTTTTTTTTATTCTAGTTTTTGACTGTGACTCTGTGAATGCTTGACAATAAGGAGAAAGAAAAAATGCAGTAAAGTTTGTGGTGCCTCCTCTCCGTGAGGAACTGAACTCAAATGGGCATGACACACTGAGAATTTTTAGCTCATCAAAAGTTGCTGTGCGACTCACTGTGAGACGAAATCAGCCCAGCCACTCTCTGCAAGCCAACCACCCACCTACCCAGCAAATCCCCTGGTGTTTGGTGCCCATGGCCCATCAAACAGCCGTGTCAGCCACCCTGAATCCACAGCTCAGGCTGGGATCAGAGCAGACACAGAGGGCTAGAGGGAGTCAGGGTTCTGCTAAGAAATCTCAGCTGCCTGACAAGATACTGCACTGTCCGAGTCTTGCGTATGCTTGAAAGAGTATCTAACCCCTCTTCAGTGTCCCAAGAGCTTTTCTCATGAGAGCCTCCTGGAAGTACAAACACATAATAGTGGCATCAACAGACTGAGATTTGGAGCGAAGAGTGTACGTCGGCATATGGATGCGAAATTAGAGAGAGAGGAGAGAGCTAGTAATTGGGACAGCTGTGCAGCTTGAGGCGCAAGCAGTCAGATCACCCACCTCTTACCCACCCGTCACCCCCCCACCCCAAATTATAAAAATAGAGAGCCAGGAAGCCAGATGCTGGCCATTAGGATCACAGTGACAATAGCCCAAATTGTATTTCTGCGGCCAGAACTCAGAGGGCACATGCCCACAAAAGCACACACATAGGAATAGAAAAGAATGAGCTCATCTGACAGAATGGGTACACTTCCCACTTCTGGGTAGAAAGGCTGGGTGACATGCCTGCGTGTACTTGGACCTATAATGCTTTCAACAGGAAGCCCAAATTCCCAACAGCTACTCCACCTCTGCCTCCATCCATAAGGATTAGTGAATGGCCTCCATTTAACCAGTGGTATCTGATCTAGCATTGGCCAGTACTTAGTGGACTGCGGGTGACCTCCACACAGGTCCAGAGAGGGTTCTACCCCAGGGTCCTTGCAAAATGGAATCTGGACTACGATGAAAGGCCTGCGTTATGTTTCTCTCAGGGAGGGGGCTATTTATGCCAGTGTTGTCATTCCTGCTCTCTGGAGGGCTTGTTTACCCTCATGGGGGGGCAAGGGAGGGGGCTGTTTTGTGTGTTTTTGCTGTTACACTATTGATCCCTAAGGGTTAGCTTCATCTCTCTGACTTCCACTGAGAGGTCAGAATGGAGGGTCAGCTCCATTTTGTAGTCTATAAAGCTGGAAGAAATTCAGTGCTTGGCGTAGCATTTATCCCCCCCAGCGTCTGTGCCAAGTTCACAGGAGGTGAGCTGGTTAGTGTGCATGTGTCCATCTCCATATCGCTGAAAGAGTTCATTGTAAGTGTGTGTGGCATGTGCAGCGTGTGTTACTGATGGTTACTGGTGTAGGGTGCCGGCTGAAAGGATTGTCCTGATTGGATTTCCGTTGCAGGAGTCCTGTCACCGGAACCAGCAGTGCACTACTTTAATCAGCAGGGTAGCAGTCAGACAGCAGCCACACTGTGAATATGCAACGAAATATGAATATGCACTCATGCACTGCAGGCGCAGATATCCACAGCAGAAACTGGGAAGATAAACCTGCTTATAATAAGTTTCAAACATCTGCCAAGTCCTTGATTAATTTCTTTGAAGAGGTGCTACAAATATTTAATAATAATCAGTTAGTTCTTGGAAGAGTATTTTTAAGTTTTCTCATCTACCACTTAGAATGAATAAAAATCCTTAAATTTTAAGTTATCTTACACTGGTGTTAACTAGGCACTGATGGTTATTCATACAATCTGTAGTCTCTGAAGACCAGAAAACAGTACAGCGACACAACATTGTGTGTTCTGACTGAAGTGCATAATGCTCTCAACGGAAACACGAAATCCCTTTATTTTTATCACACTCACAGGTCTGTAACCTACAGGTGAGTTAACAGCTTGTTCCGTTGAACATGTCAGGCCCTGTCTCTGGGGGTTGTTGGAAAGCATTCTGGGAAATATTGGAAATCATTAACTGAAGTTGAATTAGACGAGGAAGACTGAAGGAAAGCGTGTTCAACAAAATAGTAATTCTAACAATTGCAGAATAACTAGAGTGCATTGTTCACGGCATATTGATGATTTTCAACAGTGTAAGCTGACATTAATTCATATTTCGACGATAGTACCATCGAGATACATCGGAAAAATTTGGAAAAAACATCCATCAGCGATAAGAACTGCTTTTGAAATGCATTTGAAAAATAAATTTAATAACTGAAATAAAAGAACTAACTTGAAACATTACGGGAAGCGTTCCCTTCTAGAGGATTGTGGAAATATGTCCCACTGGCCCTCTGTTGTTGCTTAATGGTATTTCTGGGCTTGAAGGAGTTTTGTGTGCCAGAAAAGTTTCACTCTCCGTGTTTCAATTATTGATTGAGTTATTAAATGAATTTATAATGCTCATGTTGCAGGCGTTGCATCCATACACATTGAATTCTTTGATACCGAGCCATCAGTATAAAATTTTCAAGCCTTGTACAGTGTAGGTTGCATGGGCAGTCCATATAAGTAATGTGCATGTCTAGTGAAATGTAACTTGTGTTACCCTCAAGGCAAGACAGACCTCAATGGTTGCCGGGGGCTTTCCATCAAAAAGTGGCAAATTGATTTTTCAGTTTCACATTGCTTCTAAAATAAATAATTACAGAAGTGAGAAAGGCTGTGCATTCCTGTGGAACAGAAACCTTAACGCTGAGGGCTATGTGATGTACATCTGCTAGAAAACAGAAAAGTTTGAGTTTGGCTCATTATCTTTGCCGCATGTCACCTCCTGGCTTCTGTCATCTTCTCCATAGTGGCTTCAAGCAGAACAATTCCTTAAAAACAATGTCATTAGGCACAGACATCTTCCTGTGTTGTGTAATGGCTGGTGTTTGGTGTGTTGTAGAAGTTACAAACCATCACAAACGTTATGCTCTTACTGGTCATGCTCCAAGCAGGGGTGGGGTGGCTCAGTTTCTATGAAAGGTTAGCAAAAATTAACATCATTAAATGTGTGACAGCATTAAAATAGCAAACTTGCTGGCGGTGCTTTATCATTTCAGCCGTGACTAGGTAACTTAATGACAGGCCTAAATTAAACTTGGCTATTGTCTGTGTGTGTGGTCTGCACAACCTCCACTCTAACACCTCCGTACAACCAGGAGTGATACATGTTTTTCTCTAGTACGAAAGTTTGAGACATACAGTTGTTTCTTTAAAGCCTCATTAGGCTCCATGATGTTCAGAAAGGGGGGAATTACATAAGACCCTCTTACACTAAATGTCTCTCTCTCACATCCTGCTACCTCTGCAGGATTGTTGATGCCTTTTAGACCACCTTCGGCATTTGTGAGAGTGGCAGCACTGGCATTCACCTATGGCATAGCCCTTGGCAAACCAGCATGAGACCATTTGCATCTGACTTGCCTGTCATGTTGCCCCAAGGCTGCAGCAGCACACGGCGTCATTTCCTCCACTTCCTCTCGATCTACGTTATTGCCAGTGCATAAATGCAGAGGGGGACTTTAAAGGGCTTGCTTGGCAGACCCTCAGTTCCTCAGTTTTCACTGTGATATGGGAGAGCAGTAACAACATGCCAGTCAGATATAAGAGCCTTTAAAAGGACTCAATGAGATGAGAAAGCAGTTATTCTGCCTGAGCTGTGGAACAGATAGGGGGGAAAGAGGGAGATAGAGAGCAAGAGAAAGTGACTGACCACATACCAAAAAATAATAAAATGTTCCTGCTGGGAACAGCAGGATAGCTCGTGGATGGAGGTAGTCTGAACCACTGGGATGAGTTCTGTCTGTCTTCGCCTGTGGCCTAGAGCTAGTTATGACAAGGAGTAAAGACTCACTCATGTTATGCCAGCTACACGATCAGCTTTTCAAATATTCATTTGTGAAATAGATGTGTGACAAGTCCCCCCAGAAACAGAAAATGTCGTTCCCTCGCCCATTTTTTTCTACTTTTCTTTGATCGCGTGACAACAGCAAAGAATTGAAGTTGACACATCAACTCGGTGAAGAGCTTTAAACACCCGGCAAGGGCTTTGCCTCTTCACTTTGATTTGTGGAGTAAATTGAGCATTATTGTAGATGAATCCGCTGTTACGGTTGTCCTACAACTCTTAATGATGAAACAAAAACACTACCACCGTTCTGCTGTGACTGTCACATAGGAGCTGCAAGCCTGCATGGCACACTTACCCATCGTCATTCCACACACACCACACTGAGAATCTGTTTTAAGAGACATGGTGGTATCCCGTAGCCCTTCCCTATCCGCACTGAGAGCTAATTACACGTTCCGCGTTGCAGCGCTCGTCCCGGTGTGAGTAGAGAAGTGGGGAAGTTTTTCCAGCATGTAGAGGCTCAGACCTGGCTGAGGTCAAGCTTCATTTCTAAGCTCACCCATCTATTTAAAAGCTGACACATGCACTCCACTGCAATGACAAAATCCAAAAAGCCTTGTTCGTTCATAGTGGCATCATCCACCACACTCAGTCTTTGCTCTCCTCTGGCAGTCGGTGCCCTAATTGAGGGACTCATGAGCCATGTTTAGCACCGCGGCTGTATTGCCCTGCAGATAATCATTGTCTTGTGGATTAGCATAACAACAGAGGAGAGGCTTTGCTTTAATTCCACTAACACTGGACCAAGCTCCTTTGTGTAGACTCTCCTGCTGGAGTTGTCTTAACTGGGATTAGAAGCACGGGCTGCTGGCACCCACCCGGCCCCCATACTGCGCTCGTGCCGCTGCCTTTCTTCTGGAGTGAACCTTCTGCAAGCCTTTGCATTTTATTTAATAACAACACCAGAAAATCCTGATTTTCGCTGCGCAACTGTTTTATGAATACTTAATGTTAAACTTGATCTCCCTGGTCCATTTTAACTCAGACGTAGTAGTTCACCATTAACAACTCACGTAAATTGAATGAAAACCAACACAATAAGACTCGTCCCCTGGTTCTGTCCTTTACGTCTGTCAAAGGACTGAGGTGAAGAATGCTGTCTTTATAAAGCTGAACAAAAGCAAACATCTTCATTCAGGCCGCTCTTTTAGCAGGCTACTACTACTGCTAGTACTACCACTACTAATGCTACTACTACAGACAATTATTTACGCTGTCCTAAAATGTAGGCATGAACCTCCAGTCCTTTTTGACGTAAATTATAGGGAAAGCATATGGCACATTGATTCTTGTTAGAAATCCGAATCTACAATACACCCATCAAAAATAGTTCTGATTATTAATTGAAATCATGTAGGTTTAAAAGTGGCGTGCAGACGTGATTCATACAGACGAGGCGGGCGTGTAGGAGAAGCGTGCCATCTTATCCTAATCTATTGGTGCGGCGCAGTCGGGGCTCTCATGGGAGACTGGGTGTAACCACTTGTCTGTTTCTGGTGGATAGAAGGAGAGAGGGTTAGCTGGGAGCACGTAGACGAAGGAGTGAAGGGCAGAGAAAAGGCGTAGGGGGGAGCGGGGGCAGCCGCTGACCCTGTAAGCACACGAGATTAAGAGGAATAATAAAAAGGCATCTTGGCAGTGCTTCGCTAATATGCATGGTAATTTAAAGATGCTTCAAAAAGAAATGTCAGAGATGTGTGGGTGGGCCCATTTAATGTGTGTCTGTGTAGAAAAGATGCTAATATCAACAATCTCCGTGGAGGATTCCTGTGGCAAAGAATTCGTAGCTTCCCAAGCAAACAAGTGGTGAGGCGTGCAAAAAGGAATTTCAGGCCCTCTCACAAAGATGACCACACCATTACTACGGAGCTCCTTTGACAGATTAGCTCGGTCTATATGGTTTTGCCTCACACAGACAAACACACACACACTTGCGTCTTTGTTCTGTAGTTGATTTATTTTGTGGAATGGTGGTTTCACACCTCTTCTTGTGGTTGGCCTTATCCAAGCATGCTTTTCCTTGCCAGGCTTTTTTTTCTCTTCTTCTTTTCCAGGATTATTTTCTGTGTTTAAGACTACCAGCCCAACTGCCAGCAGTGTTTAATTCAGTTTAACTTGCAGTGTCAGGACTTGGCAAAGCCAAGCAACACAACATAGCCAGTAGCTCCAGTTAGCATTTCTCTAATTATATACCAGGGACTCTTCTGGACTCTTACAGTGGCCCCCGTTTTTTATCCCATTCTGGAAAATATGATTAAATCTAAATTACTAACGACACTGTGGGCTGCCTGTATTTGCCACTAGCGCCGTGGGGCTGTTTACAAGCAGGCAAGTGGTGGGGGAGCGCATGTGGTGTAGGAAGGCAGGCCGCTGCAGCAGGTGACATCTGTGACCCAGCACAACAGTGGTGGATGCTGGACATATGCACTTTCCTCAAAGGCTACGGGCACCCTTTCTGCCTCATTGGGCATCATGCCAATGTGCAAACCCTCAAACATACACATTTTATATACTTAAAATAATAAATCCACTAGAGATCGACCGATATATCGGCCGACCAGTTAATAGGCGCCGTTTTTGACAAAATTATTTAAATCGGCATCGGCCGATATGCGTGTTTTTTTAGCGCCGATTAATAATAATGAAGTCGCGTCTTCATTATTGCGTTGCTACTGTCAGACACGTCCGCGGGCAGCCTCGCACGCTTCCGCGAGTCGATCTCTAGAATCCACTGTACATGGTGTTATCTCCAGAAAGTATCTGTGCGCAGCAAACCTCTTATTATAAAAAGACAACCAGAAAACATTTACCCTTACACTGTCTTTTTGTCTGGGAGAGTGACAGGAGAGAATATTTCTTTTTTTTCCCCCTTTATTTTGAGACTTTTTGACCCACACACACAAAGCTGCTAATAGCTACTCTGTGGACATGATGGACCGTCAAAGCTCAGGATGAGCAGCTCACAGAAAACAACCTCCCAGTACATGCTGATACTAGGTCAGTATGTCTGTTTCAAATACCATTAACCGGAAACTCATCTCAGGGATGGCACTCTGGCTCCACCCTGACACACACACACACACACATACTACCTCATATGGTACATTCTGTACGTATGTGAGGGTGTGTGCCTGCTGGAACTGTCTGCTGCTTCACAGAATAACAATCAAATGACTGATCTTACTTGCAGCGTTATTAACCGTTTTTATTTACCAAACCATTAGCTGCCTGATAATTGAACCGTTAATTAAAACAAAGGCCTTGGTTCCCCACATCAGATCCCTTAACTCCCCAAAGTGAGCAGAGCTTTCTTTTGTTTCTCCTGCTGGAGCACTTTTACAACCAATTCAGTGAATGTTCTTAAATGGACACAATGTGTTGGTTGGCTGACTTAACTTCGTACCACATTATTGTTTGCCCCGGACCAACAGTTTGAGGACATGTGACACACACACAGCATCACTAAAAACCTTGTAGTGTTTGAAAATTGTAAATATTGTTGAACGCTGTAGTTCATGTTATGGCATGTGATTAATTAAAAAGTTAAATAATGATATTTTCATGACGTTTTCACGACATGACATTTTCCCATCTTCTTAACATCATATTTTCTCAGTGAGGTTTCTCCCTGAATGTTCTTCAGACAAGGTTACCCTGATCGGTCAAGTTTTCTGGCACCCCTATAAAACCAAAATACGACCACCCTTCAGTCTTAGTCCTCTAAGAAGGCTGTAAAATCACCAGATTACTGTCTCTGCCTGCTGCCGTTTTCTCATTGAAGCAAAACAAACCTTTGTTGCATGCTGTGCCTGCATCTGGGACACTATTTCCAGTTTTGCTTAATGATTTGGTTTTTGTGTATTTTTGAAAATGCAGACTGTGGTTGGAGATGAGCTGCTGTGAAACCAGCATCCATATCATCGCTAATCCAAAAGAATCCACAAACAGGCTTTTGTCAAAAACAAATATTGTTGTCTTACAATAGGTCCTTTTCATTTATTGCAGCGATACATGACTTATAATACAGTTGTACGTCAGCCCCCCCCATATTGCCGTCTCTCTTCCTCTCCCTCGAGGGAGTGCCTCTCTCCTCCTGGTTTCTTGTTGCACTCTGATAAAGCAGACTCTCCCTCTATGATGTCTGTTATCTCTTCTCATCTTCTGCAGTAAAGACCGTCTGTTTGTTTTATGCTTCCTGACAGTTTTTTTTTCCCCATTTTCTTACATATTTCCCAGATACTGCTCTGAGGTGACGCCCAGTGCCTCATCCCAGTATTGTGTGCAATGGATCAAACCTATCAGAATAACTTAATGGAGTCCTGACCTGCCTTCTGACCCTCACTGTTTATCACATTTTATCATATACTGTTGCTAGATACACCCACCTCACCCTTCCATTGTGTTAGAGGTATAGGTTTGTTGCTCCATATTTCTGGCAGTACAGCACCGTGCTTACTTACTACCATTGACAGAGTGTGTCCAGTGCAAGCCATGCTTGGCTGCGTCAGGATAATGCTGCTTGCACAGATCCGGCAAACAAACTGTATACTGTATTATATTGGAGGCAGTGATACTGGTTGCAGCCAAAGGGCCTCACAGAGTCTGACTGCTATGAAGACCAAACTGCAAGAGCTGCTAAATCCAGACAGTAAGATATGATATTTTTATTGATTGATGTGATTAGCCGAGGCAGTCCTCTGAAATTGCTAATTAATAGCTTTTAATTTAGTATTTTTATTTTTTGAATGTTTTTCAAATGTCCCTTTAAGCTCTGTAAAAGTGTGTTGGGCATTTTTTCCTCAATCAATCTGTCATATTTTATGAACCAAACGCTCATTTAACTGATTGAGAAAATAACTATTGCTGATAATAATAGTGAAAACTATGTAATAAATACAAACGGTGTAGTCAGACTGTTCCAAAAAACCCTGAAGAAAAAGAGCTGCTGTGGCAAAAAAAAGACCATGAGCTGCTGATTTAATAACTCTATAAGAAGCTGTTTTGGCCACAAAGTGAAGTTAAGAAAATATCTCAGTCTAAAAATTACTACTTTAGAAAAAGCTGAGCACAGAATATTGGCAAAAAGATTAAAAGGAGCGCTGAGCACAAAGAAGCAATTGTAAAATCAAACAACATTCTTTTATATGTAATTGAGTTGCAACGTAAATCTTACAATCAAAATATTTTATGGCCCAGTGCGATATTTTATTAGAGCAAAATCACCTGTTACTGTGTTTTTGTACGCTGAGATGAGCCCTGTATATATCTACATGAGAAGTGGGTAGGGCTGGGCGATAAACCGAAAATTTACCGATACCGAAATTTACGACGATAACCGAATTCATTTTGCCCATGTCGGTATATTCGGTGTTTAAAAAAAAAAGAAAAGTGGTTTTCGTCTTTTGGCTGTGTGTGTAGGTGGGCTGTGTTCCCCTTTAAGACGCCGCACACAGTACAACGTCACGTGACTCCACCCCATCCAGTCTGTAACAAGAAGGGGAAGAGACGGTGAAGAAATGGAGGCGAGTTTAAATGCCGAAGCGGCAGCGGAAGCGCCAAGGGCGGAGGAAGAGCAGCAGCAGCTTGTTCCAAAAAAAAAAAACGCCACTTCCATCGTGTGGCAGCATTTTGGATTCAGCAGGGAGGATACTTGTCAAAAAAATGTAAAATGTAAATTGTGCAAAAAGACTGTTGTCACCAGCCAGGGCAATACCACAAACCTTTTCCACCACCTGCAGTACAATCACGTGGTTGAATTCGACGAAGTTAAAAAAGCTCAAAGCGATAAGAGATCAGGGGGACCAGCAAAAAGTGCTTCGAGTCTTGGTTCTGGTATCTGAGACAGAAATATTAGTATTTGTATGGAGTTGCGTTTTCAGCTGCTACATGTTATAGTAGCGCCTCTAATGTTATAGTCCAGTTGCACGTTGACATGCTGTGGAGACCCCTTGGTAAAGGATTTGACTGGTGTAGCCAGCCTGTCTGCCTGTCTACACTCTGAAGTCTGAAGCCAATCAGGGCTTCGTTATCCTCCACTAACCCCCACAGAAAACTGTTGACATTCTTACAGAAGGTTTATAGTTGGCTTTATTGGCTGTGATTTATAGCATAGGGTCGGTGGAGGATTCTAGTTTGGGTCTTATCCATTTCCTTTTTTTAGGTGAAGCATTGATCCAATTTCATTTCACGTCCACGAGGTTCCTGCCACATTATTATCATCATTTTCTCTAATCATATTTGTCATTCATCCTAGGGCATGTGAACACAAAGGGCTCAGGTGATGTGATTAATATCAAAGGAACAGTCGTTCGCTTTAGAGACGCACGTGTCAATACGATCTGACACACATATGATATCTCATTTTGTCTCCATCTGTCCCCGTCCCTCAGCGTTTTCTTGCTTCTCAGCCCATTTTCCTCAGCTGTTGTTGCTGTAAAAACACAGGCAGCTGACACATGTATGGAGTTTTATTAAATGACCAGCCTAGCACCCTGTTTGTTTTTATCCACAATATTTCTTGTACCCTCTGTGCCCATCACCATGCATGCACACAGGCACATAGAGATCAGATGTGTGTTGAAGGTGGCAGTCTGCTCTCTCTCCGTTAAGTCCTCAGCGACTCCCACCAGCCCTCCAGATGGCCACTGCGGCAGCATCTCACCTTTTAACCACATGACACTCCTTACATTCTGTCAACCACACCCCCTGCTCCATGTTACAACGTGCTCATTTATAAATTAAGTGAATTATGTTCAACGCCCCAAAATCTAAAAATATACTCTTAATCATATTTCCAAAAAGCAGCAATTAATTATTGTCTTAATGTTTAATTAACGTTTGCCCAGCAAATGGCAAAAGCAGTGTTACTTCTATACATACATGTATGTATCTCAGATTATAAATATAACCTTGGTTAAGACAAGGCTAATTTTGATGCAGGATGGTTTTCTCCAGTGGAACGACCGAGGGCACCACAAACTAATTGTTCTACAGGAACAATTGAAATGCTTTTTACAGACAAGCAATAGATTTAATTACTTATGCTTTAAATCAACCCACGAAAGAAAATAGAAATCCAGACTTTTTTTTTAACAAAAAAAGTACAGATCATTAAATTATTCAGTGAAAGTTTGCAGAGGATATGCGCCGTTCTTCTGCAATGCCCTGTTTCACATTCATAGAGCAACTCACACAGTTGCTCGGGGAGTTCTGCAGGAGAACCACGCATTTGTTTTCTTCGTGCGCTACAGTACAGAGCAGCTACACAGGAACAGATTGGACAGTGTGTGCTTTGCTCGTACGTACTTGTGGGAGCTGAGGGAATTGCGGAGGGGGCACAGGGTGAGGTATTTATCCTCAGCTCGACCACCGCTGGTTTCATCTCATTGACGCGTTGCTGATTTGCATTTTACAGGCCACTATTTTATCTTTGAATTCGGCTCCCGCTGCCACACTTTTCTGTTGTTGTAGCTGCAAGGTTTAGCTGTTCAAAAGATGTAGTCCCACTCCTTCTTTGTACCCAGCCGAACCCCCTTTTCATTAACATGCCTCGTTCACGCCATGCTGTTCTCTATTAATTCATTCCTATTCCTATGTACCATATATATATATATATATATATATATATATATACATCTCCTGATGCCCTCTCCCTTTCTTCTCTCTGTTTCCCTGCCTTTCAATCTTCTCTACACCATGTGCTCTCTGTAGCTTCCGTCCTTTCCCTTTCTGTCTTTCCCCGCCTGCCTTCATCCTCACTGCAGGGTTGAATCACCCCCGTTACTTGCCTTGTCACGTTTGGCCCCCGTGTTCATCTGTCCGGGCCTCATCACTCTGCGATGGCGCTAGCTGGGCTGACATCTCGCTTCAGCGCTAAGGGCCTCTGATGTCCATGACGCTAGCGCTGACCTGTCCCTCACTCCTCAAAGTACTGACATCATCAAAGTGGGACACATTTCCGCCTAAGGGGCTGTTAATGGCCAACAATTGCATGAGCCATATTTTTATGAATGTTATTTCTAGATTTCTAAATGGGAAAGAAGGCGAGGACGTTTTATATCACTGTCATATTTTGTGTCATGAAAGACGCTTTTTCATGTTGTCCGTATCCTGCCATCTCCTCACTTGGTATGCTTTGGATGTTGTCTGAAAGAATGGACCACATCAGCACTATTCTCTTCAGAGCATTTCCTCACAAGGGAGCCACCACTTCCCTCCACGCTCATCTTCAAACGACACACCTGAAATCACACGCATCCATACGCTCATATGCACTCATACATTTCCACCGGCAGAACTTCCAAACGCGATTCAAAAGTGCACACAAATGAAAGCCTCAGCATCCTCCTTGGTGGAAAATTGAGTCATGGTCCTTCTGCTCTCGTAAACAAGCCAGGACAAGCCAAGCGAAAAATGGAATCCAAATGTCCCTATATTGGGGAGTGTGTGGGCATGAGCAGTGGCACCGTGTGATTCTATAACAAGCACATGCAAATCAAGTCAACCCAACCCCGGCTCATTAAATAAAACACTAGAGTTAGGGCAAATGCCTGCTTCCACTATAACCTTGCATTTTCATAATGAGCACTTTTTCCAATGTGGACTGGAAGCATGTTACCCAGGGTAACATTATATGGATGAGTCCGTATTGGGTGTGTGTTGTGTTGTGTGTATTCAGATTTCTAAAATCCAGAGTAATGGAAACCTGTACACCTTAAACTCTATAATGTTTTGTCAGATTGCAACCTGACTTCACTGGGATATTTCCGAGTCTGTGCAATGACAAAAAAGATTCTTATTCATATATAAGGGCATAAAACCTAATGGGAATAATTTCCATTCTGTAGCACTAAAAGCATAGTTGGCGGTCTGTGCTTAATGTGACTCCAGTCTCACTTGGGTCACTGATATCAGTTCGAAGGAGGTTTGGTGTCAGTTGATGTCCAAATCCTGCAACTCTATTTGTCTCAATAGCCGTTTGAAAGATGAGAATCGGTTCAGTTTCACCTCGAGTCGCCTTCAGTGATCTTCGTGATCCAGATCCAGCAGAGCAGGAAGCGAGGAGAGCAAAGTGAAAGAAAGCCCATTTAGATCGGACCTGGCTGATCCATCGTGCAGCGAGAGTGATGGGTGAGAGATCTGCAAAGAGAACTGGGACTACGACAGGCCGTGTTCATTAATGTTCCTGTCTCCGCCGTAGGGTCCAGTCAAGGGCCTCCACACACAAGCACCCTCAAACGCTAAAGCGCTCTCTTTCACGCACACACATACACAGGCAGGCTAAGCATGGGTACTGGTGGCTTTACTGCTGCAATTGATGGGTGCTTATAAGGGAATGAAAAGGCAGAGCTGGAGATATGGGGCCAGTGAGACAGTGAGAGAGAGATGCAGCAGTGGGTCCACTCTTTCGATGACTCTGATAGCCCGAGCTTAGCACCACTTCTGCTCAACATGCAAAGCTATTACATTAAGCTACATGCCGCCAAGCTGTTTCCATTAAACGCCTCAGTCCCGAAAATCTCTTTTACTGTCACCCGATTCACTGCAACGAAAATAAAGTGTCCTCGCTTCCAGGTGCTGAATAGGAATGGTAAAAAGCTCTGTTATATTTTACAAATATCAGGCATTAAGCCAATGCTTGCATTCCGGATGATTCACAGGGAGGGCAATGATAGCGTTGGTTTATTGTCATAAATCGCCAACATTACGGGGGAACCAGTTTTGCATAAATATCGGTCTCTGGGAGGAACTGGCATAGCTCAGTTGTGGCAGGTTGTGATTGTGAATCTAGAGTTGCGTCTGTGTGACAGACTTGGCAAGGCACGGCGCAGTGTCTGACACAGTACTGCGTCTGTTTGTACTGTCATTCAAATGTTTACCTCCCCAATACCCATCTGAAAGCTAATCAGCACTGTGTGCGTTGACTGTAAGCCTGTTTGGTGGCCTGATTGACTCAAATTCTGGACAAACAGGCAAGAGTGGCTATGAGCGCTTTCTTTGGATAAAACCTTCAAATGCTTACTGTCGGCATGTCGCCCCTGATCTGTCCTTGACCCAGCTGGTAGGGAAGAGTAAGAAAACAGCAGTGTGTGAAGCAGAGAATAAGACTGAGCCCACGGGGGGCTCAGTCTGCTGGGTACAGGAACCTGTGAGAAAATTCCAGCTGTTGTTTATTTTTTATTATTCTCTGGATTCTTGTGCTATTGTAAACATGTCATTTACACATGTCATTTTCTTTATTATGTTAAGGGGTGATACTTACTTGATTTAGTTGTCTTTGTGAGATTTTGTAAAAACATCACAGTGTACTGACACTTTTCTCTGCAAACAGTCATCATGCAAAATGGACTTTGAACTTATTAGTATTGTGTGGCATAGCTCAGCATAGCAAAGCAGAAATCTATGAGACGTTTTTGCTTAAGTAAGCAAAATGAATGAAGAAAGACGTTTCCCCGTGTCACATTGCAGCGCTTTTGCATTGCTCTCAAACCTGCACTTGCGCTTGTCTCTCTTAAAAACACATGTAATTTCACAAAATTGATTTTGTGTCGATGATGCAGTTTTATGAATTTCTTAATTAATGATGCATTGATTTTTAAACCTAATTACTGAAAATGGTAAACAAGACACAGCTTTCCTGTTGGTTTGAAACTCTGATGCAGTTATACATGCCCTTGCTCTGCCTGCTTCTGATTTGTGCAGATCCTGCTTTTCCCTGAAGTGTTTCTGTGTGATCACATGAGACAGAGGGAAACAGTGATGAGGCCTCATTAGATAAGCGGAAACATGTGTGTCTACTGTATTCGTATGAGTAGCTCTGAGTGGCAGCTACGCTTGACGCAGCTGACTTGACTGAGTCAGAGTTCCCCTCACACTGTGTCTCTTTCAGCAGTTGGGAATGAAAACAGGAGTGCAGCATATGAATTCAGGAGGCTGGGCATCCTAAGGAGTTCATTATTGCAGCTTGGTTTAGGAGTAATTACCATTTTGCATCCAAAGCCATTTACGACAGGGTTGCTCCTGTCAGATAAATATTTGTATTAGCGTGAATGCACAGGGTGGTCGTAAGTGACAGCCAGAGACTGGTGTGTGGGATAGTTTTTAATTTCTCATCTTTAGTGGATTTCCACAACAGTCCAAGAGCAAAGCAGTGTCTCACATGGGCTGATCTCTGAGATCCTCAACATGAACTTGTGACATCCTTCTTCTTGTGTTTCTCTGCTTTCCAAGCTTCAGGCTGCACACTCATTTCTCATTTTCATATTTTTCCATGAGATTGAATATGGCATGAGCCTAATAAGCAGCCATGCATAGAGCCTGCATTAGATAAGCAGACTCATTTAGATCCCAGAAGAACATCATTAATTATAAAAAAAGAGCAGGCCCCTCTAGTTGTCTATGTTGGCGCACTGTTCCTTGACTTCTCTGAGTGCAGAGTGATGATCATGAATGTGCATATGGATCCACTGTGAACGTCAGAGCTCACTCGTGCATGATGGCATTTTTACCACACACGTTTGTCGCATTGAGAGCAAAGTTTCAAAGTTGTAAATTACACAAAAGAAAGACTTTCATGAAACATAAAAATGAGACTGTATGAAGCTAAAATGTCAAAGAAATGCTTCATTATCTTTGACAGTATGTTTTTGTATATTTTAGCTCGTGTGGTCTTTGTGTGAAGCCTTATTCAGGTTGCAGCCAAGATGAAAGTAAATAATGTGTCTGCTCTGCAGCTGTTATTACCAGATCCATAATATGGCGGCAAAGACACATTCTGTACATAAGAGTGAAACATGAGCCATCAAAGCAGAAGTGGTTTTTCATGAGCCAACAATCAGCATGACAATATATTTACACAAGTAAATTAGCAATGCTGCAGCCTGCAGAATGAGATCCATTCTGCAGCAGTATCATTTTGTAATGGAAATGGTACATTACCACAATGACTGTGTACATCGCCAGTCCCTCACACAGTTGCATTAATCATTGGGCCTTTGTTTTCCAGAATAAAGACATATTAGTCCAGAGTTCAGACCACATTGCCAGCTAGCCACAGGCAAACATTCAGTGGTGAAGCAGGAAATATTTCGTCCCTTTCAAGCACTGGTGAGTTTTACTTTGGCTATAATATTTAAGAAATTAAAGAATAAAAAATTAAAACAAGTGAGTGAACTTACCAACCACTCATTATATGTTGACATATATAGAATATAGCATTCTACTTGTGTATTTCAAATGTAAATAAAGTCTAAAGACCCTTTTAATGCATTTTACTTTATGCTGATGTTATTTGATGTCTGTAACCATTTATAGACATTATTTGCTTGGTTTCAGTGATTATTATTACCACTTTAATAATTTACATATCCGTTTTGAATTATTCTGTTTTCTTCTCTACATGTGACATGATAGTAGAGGGGGGTTGTGCATTTCATAAGATCATACCATGCACGTGTGCTACTGGGATTTGTATACTTGATTTCACATAGATATATTTTCTTTCACAAATGTGAAGAATGTGGAAGAAATAATAATCTATCAGATTTCTGCAGGGAGTATATTTAGTTGCTAGGCAACAGTTGTTGGCATTCGACAGGAACCCTCAAGTAAAAGAGATGGTGAACGAGGCAGGAGGGTTTGGGGTGCGTTTGTGGCAAAACGGATATATGAGTGGAGCGAAATAGGTTGTATGGACAAAATGGCAATTTCCCCAGGCCTGAAGTGGCTATGTTGTTTTGACAAATTGGACCACATGTGGGACCATTGTTTACCAAACCAAGGCCATTTGAACAGCATGGCTCTCTATTACTGCAGCCATTTCAGAGAGCACTTATTCCAAGCTCTAAACTTTCAAATATTTATTTTCTTCAGATTTTTAATGGCAATAAAAGAGACTTTTAACAGTGATGTGAAGCTTAACAGTTTCAATTTCATTAAATGTAGGCAGTTTCTGCTGAATGAGCGGTATATTTTTTATATATGCACCATGTATCATATACTCAGCTCTCCCTCAAACTCGTACTGCCACTGTCCGTGGGGATGCTTCTTTTTACTGTGGTGGTTTCTCTTTCTTTTTTGTAGCCATTAACCTCCCCTCTCTGCCCTCTGGCAACCAGTGACATGACTGTGACATTGATGCAGGGTTTTCTTAACACAATTTCCCATCCAAGCCCATTTTCTTTGTCAAATTGGTAGTTTGAATACTTATAATCTTGGGGCAGCGGCTAATGGTATTTGCGAAGCAAAATCAGTTTAGTACATGTTTTCTGTAATGGCTTTGACTGCGTGGCATTGCCAGAGGCCCTGTCGTGAATGGTGGAAGGATGGCTCTAATTTAGGCTAATGGGTGACTCAGCCGTCATCATCATGTGTACCTCAGTGGGATGCAGATGGCTGGTGAGCCATGGGTGCAACGAAGCCACCGTTACACACACAACACAACACAATGCATCAAGTCAATGACACATGCAGCCAACACTGACATTTTGGAGCCACATCCACTGAGTAGGGATGATGAAATGAGTCTAGCTCAGCTATAGTTGCACAAAACACAGAGGGAGAGGTTAATCAGTGGCCAAGCTAATCAAATCATTTGTCATCAGATTAGATTAAAGCACTGAACCTTCCCTTGGGCAGCCGTCTGGGGAGATAGCTGCAGCGCTATCAGACACAGGTAGCTAATAGCTGTGAAATAATAAGGGGGGTAACTGACTGCTCACATTTGTGCAAACTGAACTTATCTGCATGTTTGAAAATAGAAACTAGGCAAGCGCATTGCCGTGGCAACTGGATGGTGGCATTGACCTAACATGTTGAATCCCCTCTATAGGCTAGTTGCCATCCAACATGCTCGCTATTAATTTCATATATGTTTAGTCTCAGAAGTTTTGTGCAACAAGTTGTAAGTCACTGCATTTGCATTTTATGACTTCACAACAATGGCGACTTGGTGATAGAGAAACATGCCTGTCAGTGTCACTGTCACCCTCGTTTTCAGTGTTTGGCATATATTGGCTAAATAACTGTCACACAACTTTGGGGCAGCTACTTTAGAAAGCACAGGCAGCGGCAACTTGTGGACCGCATAGTCAGCATTAAAAAAATCCAATGAAAGTTCTGCATTTTCCATAAAGGGCATGCAGACGTTTATGGGCCAAATGAATGAGTGGAACTATGAATTATCTTTATTTACATTGCCCCTTTAAAGCAGAGTGATCTTATTAAAAGGTTGTCAAAGTAACAAGCCTCTGTCGTGTAAGACAGAAATAGGCACAGCCTAACACTGTGCATCATATTAAATAAATAAAAGAGTAATGAAAATCAGCTGACACTGACAGGCTTCATAAAGAAGAAAATGAAATAAATGAAAAAACCCACATTTAATTATTACTTTACTACCCCCTGCTCATTACCTTTTCCACAATGCTTGTCTTCTCCATATCCTTGTGGAATTCCCTGACAGGGGCCAGGCAGCAGTGGTGCAGTGGCTAGTTTACATTCCAGAGTCGGCTAAGCTTCACCAACCTCTGCTCTGCTTAGACAACACTCACATGCACATGCACAAAGTATACTAAACTTGAACTTCTATTCATATGTGTATGCACATTTATGTGTATGTTTATAGATATGGTATATGCGTATGCATGTATGCATTTTTGGAATGAAAATTGTATATAAATATATATGTATACACACCCACACCCACACACACACACACACACACACACACACATACATGTGTACTATTCCTGTATGTCACCACCTGTCCCATATATCAACCCATCACTCCCTATACCACCAGCACGCAATCATATTTCGCCTCACACCAACCATTTACGCAGATAACAAACCACCTCATCTGTGCCATCTAATCGCCGTTCCCTCTCATACCTATGTAACCTTGGCAACAGCGTCACTTTGCTTCATTGCAGTATAGGGTGGAGGCGGAGGGAAGGTGAGGGGAGGTTGCAGCGAGGGGGAGTCGGTCCCAGAGGAGCAGCCAGCCAGTTGACAATTGTACAGAGCAGCATAGACCTGACTCTCCCCACCCCAGAGACCCATTACGAGGGGTCAGAGCTTTGGTCTCAGGGCAGCAGCACTGTGCAGGTCTCTGTGTGCAACCTGTCAAAGATCAGCCACGTGACTTGGGTACGCATGGGTTGGGGAAGTGTTGAAGAGGTTTCTACTGTGTGTCATCTGTAGACTGTGGGCTGTTACCTTCTGTAGAGGAGGCTAACAGCCATTAGCAGAGTCTGCATTTACACATATTGATTTGAACTAGGCAGCTCATCTTAGTAAATTAATGTCCCCTTAAGTAAAATTTGGTTGCTGTGATGTCATTAGCCTGTATTCACGTCTGGTATTTATTGAACAAGTTTGCACATTATGGAGATGGGTCATCCACTAATCACCAGCAGTTCGATCTCCATCCCCCTGTCCTTTTGCCAAAGTGTCCTTAGGCCAAAAGATATTAAACCCGAATTGATCTCAATGGAGGCTCCCTGCCACTGTTTGTGTGAATAGGCGAATTAGAGGCAAATTGTAAAATGCTTGAAGACAATGCTTAAAAAGTAATGAAGGAACGCAGCCATTTACCATTTGGAATGGCAGCGGTGGCAGAGAAAATGCATGATGTGTATTTACAGGCAACACAAAGCAATGGCAGCATAATGTTTCTAACTAACTGCCTTTATCTCTGTGGTTACGAGGTGCAAGTGTTGAAGCGGCCCTGCCGTTTTTTTTCTGTCATATTATTTCTCAACAGCCTTTTTAGTTGTACGTTTCCTCAGTCCTCAGTCATCACTTTCACTTCTGCATCAATAACTAAATCCCCACATCAAAATTTAATTCAAACAGACAGGAAGAATCTGATGCATGTCGAGTGTAGGTAACTAGACCTGCTTCTATACCTGCTTTTATATGCGGTTTCTTTGTAGGCAGCAGTATTTTACGCAGACATTTCTGAAGATTTAAAACAGTTTAAGAATAATAATAATAATGCATTGCACAAATGATGCAAGAAGCAAGGGGTGGAAACATTTAATACTGTCAATGTAATGCAACAGTGTGCAATAGTTTTGCAGAAAATTCCATGCTAGCATTGTAAAGCTTATGGTGTTCTGTTCTGTTAGAGACGGTGTCGAAAAGATGCTGATCCACCTCTGCAGTAATTTTGAGGTCACAGTTGGTTGTAATGTATGATGCCTCTGTTAGTTTTCCAAAGGGGAAAAAACACCTAACATTGCAGTGCAATACCATACTGGGGTGTTTCACTTAGACTGAAACACAATAAAAACACCGACAACACAACGAAACTACACAACCACTAGCTGCAGCCTCAAAAATTACCACAGGGTTGATTCAACAGCTCCCTGACACAGTGTCAACAAGAACCATATTATAACCTGAACAAAAATGCTATTTACTGGAGAACTGTTTCACTGAGTTGCATTGAAGTTGGGTTTTCTTTTGTTTTTTTTGTTTTTTTACATCTATGAAATAAAGAGTGCTGCCACTTAGCCCATATGTTTAGTGATAATGTTTGAAGCATAGCCTGCACAAGATGCTGTTGAGATAAGTGGCTGCGCAGTATGTTCATTTCACAGTATGATGAGGAGCTTAGCGGTCCAGGAAATCACCCTGAGCAAATTAGGTAACACTGTGCTCATTAGCTTATAATAGAGTGAGGGATTTTTGTGCTTCAACAATAATCATATGTTGAGCTGACTAAATGAAATGTCAACCAAAAATACAGACAGCTGCCAAACTCTGTACCAGTTCAGTGTGGACACACAGACGTGCAGTTTAACAACTGTCAGACTAGTGGCAGGCTGAAGATTTAAATGTACAGTACTTTACCCATCACTTATATTGACTACCAGCAGTTAGTAAATGTTGCATGCACCACACAGAAACACAATGTTTCTGTGTGTGTGCTTGCCACAATATGTTTTAGTGAGCATGTGTGCCTGTGCATTGGTGTGAGCCTCGTATGCACAATTACACTTGGGCTCTGTGAGTCCAGGCGACCCTCCATCCATGCCTCCATCCCTCCCATCCATCCATACCTCCATCCCTCCTCACCCCCTGCGTCACCCAAGGCTCTGACAGAGCCACTGGAATCGGATCAAATCACATCAGACTCATTTCTTGCCCCCCCCCCTCTGAGAAATCGTCTGACGTCGCTGGCACCAACAAAAATATACGATGACATTAAGGCAGTGTGTAAACATCGAGCTGAGCATACGCGAGGGTGACACAGAAGACACAAACATACACGCTATGTAGAGATAGTTTAAAGCAGTGGCATGTGACAGGTTGTGTACATAATGTTCCTTCCTTTCTCTCCCTGTAGTCCTTCAATGTCTAGTTGAAAGAACCTGCATCCCAGGATGTACATCTTTTTTTTTCTTTTTTCTTTTTTTTTTTTTTACAGTAGACAGCAAATAATGAGAAAGCGCCATTATGGGTCCAGCAGGGGCCCGTACCTCTGTGCTGCTGCTGCTGCTGCCACAGTTACCCATGAGCTTGTTCTCTTTGTTAGTTAAAGGGAGTAGCAGCCGCAGACGTCCCTTGCTCAGTGCTTGTTAGCCAGCAGTAATGACTAGGCAGTGGGGAGCCAGGCAACCAGGCCAAGGCACTGGCAGCCTGTTCCCCTCTGCTGGTCCTCAGCTCACCGACAGGAAGGGGAACAGAAGCAGACACCACAGAGGGACACACTGGGAAGATCAGATCCGACAGAATGAGAAGGCAAAAAAAGGAGCATGGGGTGTGGAGATTTCTGCCTCCAGACAGACTGAGACCAAACTAGACCATTACTGACACACACACATACAAGCACATGGGGTCCTGCTAGTACTCGTACTGCTCACAGAGCTGGCATTAGATCGATGCTAGCTGAGCAGCACCGGGATAAATGCACAGTTTGTACAAAATGTGCCACGTTGGTCCGTGTGTCCCTCCCGTGTGGGTGGGGAGTGAATCAAGTGGAATTCTTTGAATTGTAAAACTTTGCGGTGGACATGCGTGTTAGAATGTTAGCTGGACTTTCATCACAAGATATTACATTCCAAAAAACAAAAACAAACCCAGGTTGTTGTGTTTTAGTGCATGAAAAAGACATTTGCAAAGGCATTTCACTGTGACGTCAGTGTATCAGTGGTTCAGTCCAGATGGTCCGTGGTAATCTATGTTAACTGATCTATACACACACTCATACCCTGCGTGCTGCGATGGCGATATAATGGTGTCTGTTAATTAGGTTTACCTTACATGAGCAGATCAATAAGTCAGAGGCAGTCACACAAAGCCATCTGCATTACACGGCAGTAACATGGAATGGCCTGTTTGTCAACATGTCCATTGCCTGGCCTTTAGGAAAAGCAATGGTTATCTCTCTTGTGAATGCCATATGGTAATAAATGCGTGGGTGTGAATGTTGTATGGATAGCAAAATCCGCTTTAATGCACTCCAAGGGCCTGAAACCATGATGGCGGAATGGGTCGCGGAATATTAAATGTCGTCGATTGCATTTTTACCAGATCAGAGTTCTGGCTTGCAGAGTTAAAGATGAAACCATCGATGCGGCCCGAGGGCTGGATTAGCACTTAAGGAAGCATTTCATTGCTCAGCTTGGCTCAGCTGGGGGGGGGGGACTGCAAACAGCAAGGATCATTTCAGTAGTTTTTTTTTTATTATCAAGAAATCAATGAGTTAAAGTATTTATGGCAATGTGAGTAAACTGGTGTCTTTTGAAATGTAATTATTTTACTGTATAGTGCCTCAGCCCAGGGTCACTGTCCTCTTACGGCTTTTGGTAGAATGCTAAAACAAGTACAGTGTTGCATGAGGACACACAAACAGGATCTCCGGCAGCGTAACGTTCTCCTGCCGCGTTGTCTCTCATTTGCTCGGGCCGTCATCCCTTCTTCACACTTCCTGTCCGTCTCTTCGTTTTAGCCTTTTATCTGCACTGTTGCCTGTTGACACCGGCATGATCCACAGGGACTGTGGATTCACTTGGTGGACAGTACTGAGCCGAGCCGACTGCAGTGCTGAAACACAATAGGCAGTGCATTATTGATTGTTTGTGATCTAACAGCGGTGCACTGTACTGCCCGTCCTCCTTCTCCCCCTCTGGCCACATACCTGCATCATTTCTGCAAAATAGTCTAAAATCTTCCACCCCTTAATAGAACGTTGAATGAAGTCTAAGAGCTTTATAACTGGCTTCAGAGTACAACTGTAACTTCCTGTGTTTACCCTTTTGTGTGTACACGCGATCAGCGCCCGTTCAGGTCAGCGTGGTAAATGGAGAGAAATAAAGAGAAACTTCGTAAAGCGAATAGAGCGAGAGCTCTATTATAAATAGATGCCATCAATCAGGGGAATGTCCTTCATTTGGCATGCCTCAGTCCTGGAGGGAGGAATGCACATTCAGTCTCGAACAATGACTGTCAGTCTCGCTGCTTTCACCAGACGTATGACAGCTGTGCACTGTAGATTGTCGCAGAATAGGAGCTGCAAGCAAGTGAGAGGGCGAAAGCCCAATCATTGCACAAGGGACCTGAGTAAGCGATAAACAAAGGAAGGGAGGAAGGGAGACTGATGGACTTCCCTGTGCTGTCTAGACCGGTGTCAGCATCAGTGTTTAAGACATTACACATAGGAACATTTGTATTAAATGTGATGTGCAACATGGCTGACACATGACAACATGCTGCGGGTACAGTAAAGGAGGGTGACAGGTTCCCCAAGGTGGTCTCTTGACCTGTCTTGGCTGCTGGGAGGGGGATAGTGTGCTGTCAGTGTGTTATTGAATCAAGGATGCAGCTGCTCCCAGTTGGATCACAATGTTCTGCCAGCAGATGAAGTGTTTAGTCTGTCCCCTCGCTTTTAGCTTTCCCAAAGTCACATTGTGTAAACTCCTGCTCTGCCTTTACCAAGTACTAATAAGGCCTCAGCGGTGCCTGCACACGAAAGGACTGAGTATAAAGAAAAACTCCTATTTGCGGCATCTCCCATTTCCCATTTTTCTATCTTCCCCTGTAAGATAGGTCTTGTCGAACATGTTGCGGATTGAGTTTTTTCACTCTGCGGTCAGTTGATGTGATTGGAGCAACAGGTCCTGATTAGTGGCAGGGTGTGTGGAAAAAAAAATGTTTTCCCACAAGCCGTTAATAGGAGTTCGTGGAAAACAGTTTGCCAGTGTTTTTCTTCAATCGCGTTTAGGAAAATTCGTCCCCATGAGGTGAGCTAGTGTTTTTTGTTTTGTTTTTTTTCTTCCCAATGATTCTTGTGTCTGTTTTATTGTACTCCAGAGGAATGTAGAGTTCAGCCATTTAAGGCCAAGCCCGAATGACTGCGCTAAAAAAAATCTCTGGTTATGAAAAGCCACTGTAGCCTGTAATTGTCAGTTTCATTACGCTAACAACCACTGGTACATTCAAATCAAGCAAGTCAGGGCTGAATGTAGTGACTGTGAACAGCCTCTCCGGCAAAGCAGAAACCTTCCTTTTTCTCGTCCAACTGCTTTAAACAAAACTCACGTTATCTGTTGCTGCAGTGCTATATCTCTGACAAGATTAAATCGCCTCCAAATGAGGGTCTTCTCAAGAAGCCGCTGCACAGTTCTGTACATTCACAATGCATTTCACAGAACTACAAAAGACTTGTTACCACGTCGCATCAAGTCGAAGCGGGATTCAAGTGGAATCGACTGGGCTCAGCGGACAAACGGTGCCAGATGTCGATCCAGGGTGGAGGAGATGTGGGAGAAGTCAGGCGAACGAATGAGTTTGGACCCGAAGCAAAGAACACAACTTGAGGGTAGCAAGGTCTTCTGTCAACATGGCTTATGTATTGACATTTGTCTCTGTAGAGGGATGGGGAATTCTTTAGTATGAGAGATTAGAGATATCTTTTCAATCTGCTGCCAAATTCAGATAAATCCAAGCCGCTGAATCTTAACGTCTTGAGGTAAATTCTTGTCATTAAGTGAGAGAAAGTGCTTTTTAACAACCCTGACCCAAAGCAAAGCAATTAAATGGAAAATGCACTGCAGGCTCACCCATGTGTATTCTAGATGGCTCCCATTGGGTTTAGGTTGGAATGTCAAGCTCTAACTAAAATCTAGTAAAGATAAGGAAGAGAAAGTGGAGTCAAGGGGAAGCCACCAACCAGAATCAAGCGACAGGGAGTGAGGCGGAGAGTTGAAAGGAGGACACCACTGCTCCCACACAGATGCCGTCGGCGAGGAGCGCGGCGCACAAGCACCCATCTCCGCTTGTCAATTATTCATTTTGTATTGGGCTTGAACATTATTCATGTCGGGTGCGAGTCCATCGCGAGGCCAATATAGACTGACGACTGCACACAGCTGTGGGCAATTTCAAGGTTTCATTTCATCCCACATGCATGTGTTTCGAGTGCGGGAGGAAACGGGAGCATCCGGATGAAACTCGGACGAGAAGAGCAACTCTGAACCCCCAGTGTAATTTTTCGGAGTCAGAAATGACCTCAATGAAAGAACATAGTCATTCTGAAGCGGTGTCTTTTCAATGGACGACGGTTGAGAATATATGGAACGGTCCTTTATTCCAATAGGGAGGGGTTGGTTTGAGTAAATGTTAAGGAGGCTATTTTGAAATAGTTTTTCTTGCTCGTCTTGGGGAAAAGGGGGGGGAGAGGGAGCACAATATTCAGGCTGAAGAGAGGATGAATAAATTTGTCACTTGTTACTGCCGACGTGTTTTTGCAGTCTGGGGATTTAAGGTCACGGAGCAGAAGAGCCAAAGGTTGGAGATGAGAATGGAAGTAATGTAGCAGAGAGCGATGAATCGGCAGGAGCTGTGTATTACTGCTGTTTATGGAACTCCTCCTCTGTGTTAGTCAGGACTCGTGGCCCTTGGGGGACACTGTTCATTCTCTCCCTCTCTCTGTGTTTACAGCCGCCATCTTTCTTCCCATTACCACCTCTGGAGCACACTCTTTTTTCTTTTATCTTCTCCTTTTTTTTCCCTCTTGCTCCTCCTTTTCGTTCTCTGCCTCTGCTGCCATCGCTCTCCTCTCCATCGTTTCCCTTCCATCGTCAATGGTTTATATCATTCGAGTCCCAACCTTGGAGAGGGCACCATTGCCCTGGGCCCGGACATAATGGCAGTTAACCGCTGACGGTAAAACCTGTCATCTGGGAAGATGAGTGAGGTAGGCAGTGTTCAGGAGTGGGATGCTCTGCTTATTGTGTTGGGAAATGTAAGTTATTGCTCAGGAGATAGCCGAGCCCTCTGTTCTCGTCAGTCTTTGCCGTTTCTGCAGTGGGAGATCTGGACGATCTGTCTTCCTCTGATCTTGTCTCTTCAACTTTCTGCCAGACTGTGGCCACAGTTCATTTGATCGTGAGTTTTGATATCTGATCAGATCGGTTAACACGGCACATTTAACCTGCAAATGTCTGTTTGGATATTTCTTGTCTTTTCCCCTTTTATAAGGGCAACCACAACGTGTGCCTGACAAGGTCCGAGTCCTGTTTCAAAAGTCCAAAGATTGTAATCGTAGCATAATGCACATTCAGTGGATCTGGGAATATCACATTATGTGTCACTGCATATTCAGAGGATAAACTTCAGCTAGCTGTTCCCTCTCCCTCTCCTTTTTATTCCTCCTCCCCTCTGCTCCCTCCCTGGCTACTGATTTACGTCCATTATCCCTACCTTTCAGGATTTCTTTCTCTTGTGTATTCAGTCACTCATTAGGCCACTCTAAAGTGACTGAATAAATGTTGGCACATGTTGGTGTGGGGTCACCACAGGTCCCTCCACTCTCACTGCCCCCGACTCTCCAGCTCGTCCCTGGCACCTCTCGCTGTAAAAGGTCAGCCGTCATCGGGACTCATTACGAGGAACAGAAACTGCAACTGACAGGAAGGGTGCGTGTGTGTCTGTGTGAATCTGAGCATCAAAATAGCTCAAGTGACGTGAATAACACAACCCTCGCGCTTCCCCTTTCCTGGTTTCGCACAAATAATAATGGTCAAGTCTTTGTGCAGCACACTGAGCGGCTTTCTCAGGAAAAAATGCCATGCATAAAGTTAATGATCAATTAGTGGTGAAGCTTAGTTCAAAGATTTTCTCTGCAAACTTTTCATCTCCAAAAAATACACACTTTAACACAAACACACACTGCAGGCGTGATGCATGCAGCTGCATGAGTGGCGCCGACTCTTTTTTTCCGTTCACCCTCAAATACGCAGCACGCACTGCAGAGCCAGTTCATCATCCTCGCTGACATGGTGAATTTATAGTGTCGTCCTTGAGCACAGCTGAAACCTGGAGGTCTACCTTCACTTGTCAGGTGACATATTGGATTCGCAGGTGGAGCATCCACATTTTTATTCAGACATAAATAGTGAAGTGGTTTTTACTGCTAATCACGTGTTCCTTCTTTCTAATTAAAACCTGTTTATATCAATCATGAGCACAAACAATGGATGAAATTTGAAGTATGTCATTTGAAATTGTAAGTAGTAACCCTAGCGCATTTGATGTCTGAGGAGATGCTGCCCCAGTCCAAAATCAAACCTTTATTATGAGCATATATGTTGGCAGACAAATAACAAATCACAGTAAATAGCAGTAAACAGCACTATCAAGTGTTTAATTGGCTCATTTTTACTATGAATGATTGACTTTTTACCACTCAAGTGTGATATGCAGTCTACTTGTTGTGTACTTATTGTTTAGCTGTAAATTATTTTCGGTTTGAGATATATCTCAATGACAAAATGTTTGCTCACATTATGTATTTACGTAACCGGCCTGAAAGCTGCTCACTCACTGTTACTGGATTTTCATTATTCTAATAGGTAATGATGTTGGTATAGATCCGTGTTACATGGACCATATTTCTCTTTCCCACAGCCTCTCCTAGACCTTTATCAGGGACACTATTTAAATCATTTCCTGACCAGGAACAGATACCTGATTTTCTTTTTCCTTCAGATTATAAACTGTATTTATCAATTCAACTAAATGAATGTCCTCTATATTTACAGAGTCTATACAGAATCAGCCAATGTAAAGCTAATGTAATTTTTCTGTAATTGCAAAACCTAACGTGTCCCTCAGGATGTTCAGCGGCCCAAATTCCCATAAACTATTGTAATGACATGACCTCAGAGTAGTGGGTGTTAGCTGTGGGCCTTTCAGAGTCTGTATATGAAAACCTATTGCGGCCTATTTGTGCGTCATGCCTTTTACTCCCCCGGCATGCCATTGTACTGTTTGCTTCTCTTTGCCTTTGCTTGTACCTACGCCAGGCTTTCTCTCTTCTATTTACCCCAAGTTAATGGACTCCTGCACATTCAGCTTGGAAATGTTGTGAAGCAAGCAGCAGCTCATGAAATATTCACCGCTCTCCTGTATGCATGTGAGAGCGTACTGTATACCTGCGTGCATCTGTGCATTAAACAGCGGCCCAATATCTGTGAGTCACAGATATTCATACTGAAAAATCAGCGAGTCACACTCAGAATAGAATCGCAATGTTTTTGGCACAAATGGCAGAAAACAGATGAGCAAGCGTTTCAGGTTACAGTCCTCCTCTTTGAGTAATTTGTGCTGCTTCTGCTGCTTTTTGGAATAAAGCACATCATGATTTGTTGGATCCACAGATGCTTCTTCTATACGTCTGTTTCCAAACATAGAAATGGCACAACATGTCTCCGTCACCACACTACATGCCATGACATGTCCCTCATCACGCTGCATATCATCCTCAGGGCTCTGTCGCTGTTGTCCTCAACCTGGGAATAGGCATGTTGGCGTAATAGATAGAAAAAGCCCTTCAGTGATGGACCTCATCACGGTGCTTACTGCCTGGAGACAGGCGCCCGCTGATATGTGACCTCTGCTGTGGCCTGAGTCACAATAAAGATTCATCATCAGAACTAAAAAAAAAAAAAAAAAGAGGTCATCTCCACTGATCCCTCAGGCTGCTGCATGTTGCCGCAGCACAGGGGCATTTTGTAATCGCGGTGACCACCCACCCTGTCATTTCACACAGCGTACCATGCCAGCTTCTACCGTCGGAGCCTGCTCACTTGCTGGGAGAGCAAGGTGAAGGGCAATGATGATGAATTATGGTGTTTGAAACGCAAGGTTGAGAGAGAGAGAGAGAGAGATTTGGGGAGATGAGTGCGTGGGTGGTGCAAATGAAAGGTCCCATCTATGAACAGCTGGGACAACGTATTCCCTCCACTTATAAAAGACTGCTCTTTCAGAGGAAAGCAGTCACATATTTCATTTTTGTCTTGAGTAGCTAAGACCTGGCAATCGTGTTTCCACTTGGAAGGAGGAGAATGAAGGGGCCGGGCGGAAGAAAGTGGAATAGAACAGAGGTACTATATGACCAATTTCTCTGAACTCCCACTGTCAGCATAAATGTCACGCAGTCCAACTCAGAAATGATTGCGCCACAGTGGGGAACTTTGACATTATTATGATTTCCATTATTTATGTGTCGCCCCCTGTTCTTGGCAACTCGAGGGCAGATGGGTGAGGTTTAAGGAAATGCAGCTCACACTCAGCTTTATCTGCGGTGTAATATTACAGAGCCAGATCTTCATCAGTGGAATAAATTATACTAGAGTGTCATTTTCTGTTTAATAAGACAACATTCTGCTGACTCAGGATTCAGTAGCTGTCTGATCATTCTTTTGGCTGTTAAACAGAGCTGTCCAAAGCTTTCAGGTGAGGGTCTGTGAACGTGCTTCTTTGGCACAACCAAGGCCAAGCAGCCAGGTATGTTTTTAGCATTTGTCTTTTAGAAATCAGCTTTTGAGGCTCTTATCCAAAGACTTTTGGATACGTTTTTGGATTCGTTTCAAATACCAACGTGACTGTTGGTGTTTGAGACCTTTGTGTTTTCTGAGACTGTTTGGGTGTGAAAAGTCTGGGACAGCTCCACTTTAGTATTAACTGTGTATGACCTTTTTTTTGAGCCGGCTGGTACTTCGAGTGTTGTGACGTCGTTAATTGCCTCCAAAGGTGCAACCATTTTCAACCTGACCATGTCTAATCACTTGGAATAATTATACCTGTGATGATTCAATGATGCTTCAGGCATAAATAACTCAATGTTATTGCTCCCCCACTCTAGTGTTAATATAAAGTACTAGTAATACATTATTAGCTTGCCTTGACTTTTAGGTTTATGTGGAACAACTTGCCAGATATCCCATATCCTATTAGGCAGCAGTTTCTTGCACACAAACTATTTTCTGTTTATTAGTTTTGCGTAGATAAATGCAAACATTGTTATAGCTTGTCAAAAATGGTGAAAAGAATTGTTACAGCCTGTTTTTCAGTTGTTTAGAAGCCATAGTGAAACTGCTAATAACTGCCAATAGTTTTCCATTGAAGATGACGAAATGTTCCTAATGTGGCTCTAATGTTTTAATGTATGATGTGTGACGTCACGCCACTTTTCTTTGAATGACCTCATATACTTCACAGCCACTGAAACCTAAAGTATTGAACAGCCCTTAAAGACTTGAAGAAGAGTATAGGAGGAAAGGATTTGTCAGCCAATGGAGCAAGACAGTTTCTTGACACGAAACATCTAAGCGATACACCTCTCCAAGATTATCTACACACTGAAGTGCCCAGCAGAACCCAGTTCCATTCTAAGGTTCTCTCCATTGTCAAACTCGTTGCCAGGAAGGCTGTTCAAAAGAAGTGGTAATGGGAATTGTTGGATGTAAATGAAAATTGAATAAATAGAATGTGGGCTGAACAAACATTGCTGCTACAAGTAGGGAGCCAGTTGTGCATTAGCAGTTAGAGTTAGAGTGCTGCCCTCTCACTGCTCTTACTTTCCATAATAAAACACAGCTCAGCACATCCTCGGGCTCCATGAATAAAGTGGAGCCACTCCTGTGTCAACCTAGCTTAGTCACAACGGTGGCCCGGACAAGGAAGGAATGTCTCCACTGATGTCACTAATCCTACATCATTCAATATGAAATGAAGGAAAAGGGTTTGCTCCTCAGTGTTTCAGGGATTTCAGCTGCTACTCTCTGGGCAGTTTGCACAAGTGAGGCATACCCACTGTGTCGTGACAGCGAGCCTTTTATGTCCTACATATCAGCTATTCTGCCATGATAAACACGATGAACCGCCGTTAACCTACTTCTGCTAGACGAACCCCAGCAGGGACGATTTCCTCCGACTTGAACGCACACCGGCAGAAACACCAGACACACTTCGACATGTCAATCACCCCCATCCCACCACCACACCGGCTCTCAAAGTCTAAGACGCTTGGCATAATTCCAGTGTTCTGTGGATAATAGCACACACACTTGAATATAGTGCACACATGTACACCTGCCAGTCTTCATCTCATCGCATGACTAGTCACAGTTGTGTGGCAGGGCTTTGCTGGAGAGTTGACAGTGATGGTTTCTTCATAAACCTGGCACACGTCCATCTCCCTTTCCCCCACTGCTTTGAGATGAAGTCAAGTGATTTTTTTTTTTGGTTTCACTGTTCCATTGATCTCAGTGTATCACCTTGACAATAGTGCATGCTGTCTCAGAGGCTATGGGGATGGCAGCGAGCTCTGTGGAAGGAGAAAAATGCTTTGTTTGTGGGATGTAGTCGTCTTTAAACAAATCCATTAACTGCATGGCTTAACTTAACTAATAGTGAGAGAAAGAGTGTTGGAATTGTCATTTATCGGGTTGTGGTTGAGGATGTGGGGTTAGGAGGGGAAGAAAAAGATGGATTTTGGTTTTTGTGGTAGCCTCTCTATGTGTGTGTGTGTCTGTGAAAGATTACAATGTATGTGAGTATGTGTTTTTGTGTGTAATGTGCAAGCAGAAGATCCCTATCCAGCCTCGACAGTAGTGCAGTGTAGCTCAGGGACAGCACGTTGCTGTGTAAATGCAAATTGCAGTGTCATGTTGATCACTTATCAAGCATTCAGATGAAGCATTTGCCAAACAAATCTCTGTGCAACGCAACTAACTCCCATGTCTCTCTTTGTTTCAACAGTATGCAACTCTAACACAAGAATCCTGTAGGACTGGAGGGAAACAACAAGCCGTTGCGGGGAAGTGGTCAACACATAGCTGGGCAGAGGGGAGAAGACACCAGTCAGGCCAACAAAACAAAGCTTGGTCAGCATGCAAGCCATGATTTAGCACACAGATGAAAGGCTAGTTGATCTCTGGAGAAACGCCAGCTGCACTTCAACTAAATACTCCTGAGCCACAAACAAAAGAAATCTCCCTCTCATTTCTCATTTACTGTCTACCATCCTTGCCAAGATGCTGATGCCAAGGCTGATGCTGTGGCACCTGTGGTGACGGAGCACAGTGTGCAGGCAGCCCGGTGGGTCGGTGGGTGTACAAGCACACCGAGAAGCTCTTTCGTGGTGGCTGTGGTTGAACCATGAGGCCCTGGGCGGGTTCATGGCGTTGGATTACCCTGGTGCTTTTGGCTTGGGGCACACTCCTCTTTTACATCGGCGGTCACTTGGTGAGGGACAGCGAGCACCCGGAGCGGTCCAGCCGAGAGCTCTCCAAGATCCTGGCCAAGCTCGAGCGGCTCAAGCAGCAGAATGAAGACCTGCGACGCATGGCCGAATCGCTCAGGTAATGACAAATTGTCATTTTACAAATCAGTGAGATGATTGTTTTGTCTGGTTTTTGTGAAAACATCATCAGAATCTGATTGAATTAACATCTTCTGCCTGACATACAGTGAAGCAAATGTTTCATCAAAAGCTGATCAGTCGCGTCGGAGACACTTGTGTGTAACAGACAGTTGGCCGGACAGTCGCACACTCGTTATTGTGGCAGACATTAGCACACTGTACAAGCCCATTAAGCACACAGTGACTTTCACACGTTTGAGCTACATGTAATCGAGAGACAGATGGTTCTGCTCTTATCTCATACGCTGACAGTATTTGTTGTTGCATATAAACAGTGGGTCTGTGGACGTGTGCGTTTCCGCGCATGAATGCATGTGCAGGGATTGCAACAGCGTGTCCTGGTGTGTGCCGTACTAACTGGGAACGGAAGCTTCAGATGTTGCCTTTCCTGTTCCTCTGTGATATTTCGATTCACTTTGATGCGAGGCCCTCGTCAGCGCGCACACACACACACAAACATAAAAAACACGCGCGCGTGTTGCTTCAGACAGCTGCTCCCTGATTAAATCCCTTGCTTTTGTAATTATCCAAAATTGGCTGAAAAATAAAGGTGGAATTCATGGCATGGAAAAAAAACGAGTGCAGCTTTCAGTCGACCAGTGTCCAGATGGGTCCCCGACACACTGCATGCTTGTTGCTTGTTATTGAGTTCAGTTGTTGATCTGGGACTGAGGCCTCCACAGTTGTTTACTGGGGCAGCGCTACAGTGCCTCCTCAAGTCCCTCTAAGCTTCAGCTAAGTATCCGGCACAGCAAGCCAGGACCAGGCGACTGGCTTCCTGAGGTTAAGCTTCATAAGCTATTGACATAGACAGAGGTTGGTTTGTCCTCTGTTTCAGTTGTGTGCGTCTGTGTGCTCGCTCGCATGTAGTGGTCTAATACAAGCCCAGGGGAGGAACAGCACCACTGCCTCATCCTCTAGTGTCTCTCGTCTCTCGTAGTGGAGCCCTAATTGATGCAAAGAGACTGATTCCGCCTATTCCGCATTTCACTCCTTCACCTCCCTCCTTCTCCTCATAGTCCTCCTGCCCCTCTAGCAAACTGCTGACAGAGGCAAGGCGCCAAGCCAGACGCCTGCCGGCACGTTGTCACAGACTGGCTGACTATGTAACAACTCACTAGCTCGCCGATCGACTCGCCCAATGCATGTTTAATACAGTCTACCGAGAGCAGGAAGCTCTGAGTACCGTACAAGAAGCAGACTCAGTTCTTTGCGAGCATCCCACTGATACAAGATAATGAAGTTTTCCATCAAAGAACCTAACCTTTGCATTAGCGCATTCATTTTTTATGAGCAGCCTCGCAGAGATTTAAAACCATAAAACTAAATTTATTACACCTCGGTGTTGATTTGTTGTTGTTCGGAACTCACTGCAACGAGGCTGATTTATAGGTTACAGAAGGATTTAACTTAGTTAGTGTCATTGCACCGGAGCAGCACGAGATGGATGTGAATTATCTGGCGTTGTTATGCATTTATGATGTACCTGAAGAGGCCTTGTTTACAATGGTTCATTCGCTCAGCGATGGAGATTGATAGCTGTGCTGATGCTGTTTGCATAGATATTTAGTTATTCAGCCTGATCAGTGGATTCTTCAACCATTTTTACCTTTGTTAGCAGAACACTCTTGTCAATGTGAAATTAATGAGTTAATCAGTCAGTTATTACAATGAATTAGCGTCACATAGAAGGGCAACAGATTCACGCCAATGATTCATTTGGTCAGACCATTCGTGAGTGATTTGACTGACGGGCAACATGCCAATCCACCAATCACAGTGTGTGGCATTAATGATAGCTGAGCATGAGGCTGAGCTGCTCTTTCTGTGTGGCTCCGCCCTCTCTGCAGCTGTCAGTCACCTCAGGCACGACGCCACGACTACTGTGGCGACAATGACACGTACCAGCCTGACGGTGTGACATCGAAGAGGCCGAGGGTGGAGAGTGACAGTTGGGCTGAGCGATGAGGACTTGATCGATCCCACAGGCGTCTCAGCAGATGGACAGAGGCAGGGAGGGGGCTATGCAGAGGGGGCGAAGAAGTGGGGAGCGTGATGGATGGCAGGAGGACTGAACCAAGTAAAGAGCAGCAAGGAGGAAATGGGAAAACGAGGACTCGGGGGATGAGGAGAGTTGTGGAGAGCAAAGTCATTAGGCAAACATCTTTTATATCTTACTTCATCCTATCTTGATGACATATTCTTCATTGTGCAGTACAATCAAACCCATGGTGATAGAAGGCAGTGTAACACTCTGTTCTTTGTTCAATTAAATTGATTACCACTGTTTCAGTTGACCCAGTGCTGTAAACTCCCCCTACGTCAAGTGCAGTGAATTATCTGCACATGCAGTAAAAAGTGACCTAGATTTAGGACTGATAGAGAAGAGAGCACGGTTGATACAAGATCTCTGTCACTGCATCAGTGGAATTGTCTTCTAATGGAACAGGCCACTGACCATTAGACCTCCATCACTCTCCTCCTGCCCTTGTGTTTTATAGTTTGCTTTCAGCCATGTAAGCTACACGCGGCACTTGCTTTGCTTTTGTCTAAACGCTTTTACGGTAACAACTTGAAATACCCATTCAGAGGTGCAGCTTGGATGTGATGAAGCCATCGTCATGGTGACAGGTGACAGTGGGAGACGGCGTTTATTCTGCTCTAGTTGTTACCTGTGGTGGCCTCACCTGCTGATCACTCAGGCTGAGTAGGGGAAGGTCTACTGCCACAAATACACTAGCCCCGTTGTCACAGCTGTCTGTAGCCAGGATATCCATGTCAGACTCAGATGTACTTAGGTGATCAGCATGTGAGGCAGGAATTCACCATTTAAAATCAGTTTACTCGGGATTATAGTGTTGAAGTGTGGACACATTGAAGACACGGGACATGGATACAGAAGAGGACGGAGACAGAGATGAGATCCATTCGATACAGTGCGGAAATATTCGCATTAACAAACACGTCATACACACACCGATACAGTACATTAAGTCCACACTGTAAATATAGTGACCTCAGTGTTGCTTTAGTTATTTCTTTGAAGTTAGATGTCGTTACAGGCCTTTCAGATCCCATCTGACCAGTGATAACTGGTTGTCATGGGAATGCCAGACTTTTACGCTCATTAAGTGTTAACATTCCTGTGGTTTATTACCTTGACTTACTGGAGTCAAGTGGTTTGGTGTTACACGCAGTGTGTTCCCGGGAAAGGCCAGAATACGTCAATCATCTCAGTGTATGGTGCACGTACAGGATATCCAAGGGAATAGGACCAGCAAATCATAGTTTATTGATAATGTAATGTCAGATGTCGCCTGCTTTCATCTACACCCACCCGAACACCTCACATCTGCATCCATATGTATGGTTTCCCAGCTCAGCACATTGGTTTTCTTTGAAGTCAGCCCGAGTCTATTAAATCTTACCATGGAAATATGTATGCACTGCAGTGCCACCGAGGCCCCCACCGCTCAGCCTGCTCCGCCCGGCTCTGATCACCTTGTGAACCTCACGGTTACTGGATGCAGGGGCGGGAGCCAATGAAGTGACAGCAGGGGCAGCGTTTCAGAGGAAACTGGGTTGCACGCTGAACCGTACCCGCTCTCCGGCTGAGTGCTTAGTGCCGGTGGGGCCCATCACCCCCTGCCTCTATACCATGTCCTTAACTCCACAGTCTTCCTCCCCACCCCCATCCCACATCCCCCAGAGCCAGGGTCTTTCTTATCTGCTACCTCTCCACTACCTCTTAATTAAGATGCTGTTGAATCCAGCTGCCTTGTCTCGTCTCTGCTACAGATCCTCTACAGAGACTTGTCAGGAATCATTTTCTGTATGTATGTTTTCCTGCGTTCGGTGTGTGTGTGTGTGTGTGTGTGTGTGTGTGTGTGCCTGGGTTTCAGTGTCGCTCAGCGTTCTGATATTTTTTATATGTAAATATCTTGTTTGGGGATGCTTGTGTTTTGCTTACCCCTGCACTGTGTCTCGGCAGTTTATGTCTCTTTGGTACATGTTGTCCAACCTCTGTACCACGTCTCTGCCTTTTAGCTTGTGCTCGTCTGGCCTATTTTTTTTTTTTTTGTCTTCATGGAGGGAGTGATCATGCTGCTTTATATTACAGTTTTAGCAACACTTAAAACCCATGGGAAATTTAGTCACTGAGGAAATGGCCTCTCTTCCCGTACAGTAGCATAACTAGCACATTCGGGTGTGGCCTTTAAGGGATCCTGTTGAATATTCTTTGAAAAGGCGTGTTATTGACACTGGAGTTGATTCTAAGAAAGGTGATGATACTAGGAAACTCAGATGGGTCATCTCTCTAACGATCTTTGTCAGGCAGCTAATTTAAACCACACATATAAATATAACGGTATGAGAGGGTTTTTCCTTGTCCATCACGCAATGGACAATGTTGGCGTTAAACTCTCCGACCATTTCCATGGCTTTGCCGTTATTTCCATGGCTTTAGTGCTCAGTGAAGTGAGAGACCAGAGCTTCTCAGGATTTGGGGCATGAACAGTGAAGGGGTCGGGCCGCTGTAACTTTCTAAGTCTCATCTTGCTGCCTGCCAGCGACCGATGTTCCTCAATCAGGGAGCAAATTGAGTTTGCATGCCTTGATTACTTATTAGCATGGCCTTTGCAGCACTCCACCAAGGCCCCTGTGCATCCGAACATGTTCCACTTTTAATAGTTATATATAGAGGAAGTGATGCGGTACAATGTCAGTGGTAGACCTTTCTCCTCCTTGGCTAATTTGAACCATCCATTCTGAGCCTGACAGATTGCTCATTTGTGTTTTAATCTTATATGTGTAGTGGTTATTCACAGTCTGACACAAATGTGTGATAATGCTTATTAATATCTTACATATGTACTTATCATGGAGCAGTAAATGACAAAACACTGATTAGTTAACATTACCACTCGAAATTAGTTTCTGCGTTTATTAAATGGGCTGAAAAGAGACATTATTTCAACTCCAATGCACAATTGAGCCATTCAGCTGTACATTTGCTAAATCAAACGAGTACAGTTCTTTAGCGTGTCTGCGTTCATGTTTAATCAAAATGCTGCAGAAATGATAAAGACAAGCAAATGATCAGTTGTCCCTGATCATTTCGTTTTGTTCTACAGATCTAATGCATTGGCCATGATCACGTGCAATAATCGTAGGGGGTTTTCACTGTATCTACTGATAAATGGTTCCAGTACAGCAGCGAATTAGACTTAATCTGTTTACTGCACTTGAATAGACTGTGTGTACTTCCATGTTTTTAAGTTGTTATTAGCAGGGTGTTGTTTTCACCCCGGTCTGCGTTTGGACAATGTGTGCATGGATTTTCACTGAACCCAGTGGGAATATTATTTGAGAGCGTATTTCCAGATAATTTACACTTTTGATCTGATATGTAGGTCAAGGTCAAAGTAAAAAAAACAAACAATGTTGTCATAGAAACACATTTTTCAAGATACCTACACAAATGATAGGGTCAGGGGGAAGTTTTTAATGATCAGAGAAATTCTTAACCACCACATGATGTCCTGTAGTTTAAAAGGAAGTTTTGGAGAAATATAAAAAATTACCATTGTAAATGAAAGTAAACGTTTAGACGTTCACAACACTCACCTTTGTCCTATGATAAGCAGGTTTTGAAGGAATTTTACAATTTTTGCAACAAATCTCAAAATGCAAAATGTACTTTTTTTTTTAATACAGTTTTATTATTTCAGCAGAATGTTTTTCAAAGAGGAATATTTTTCATTTCTACTCCCTCGCTCAACCATCGAAACCTCTTCTTGTGCCTTCCACCCCACAGGATACCAGAGGGTCAGGCAGAAGCTGGGTCCCTGGCCGCGGGTAGACTGCGCTCTTTGGAGGACCAGCTAACCAGAGCCAAACAGAAGATTAACAGCTTTCAGAAACTCACTGGAGATGGTAAGCAGGGCACGGCCACCTAAAAGGGTTTGGGGAAGGATTTGGCACAGAGCTTGGAAATATGAAAGAATTGATTTTGAAGGTAGGAAACCAGTAGGCTCCAGTTGTGAGTGTTTGCCTGCAGCAAGAATGTGAGTCTAGTCCAGCATGAAATCTGCTGTAGCGGAGTGGTGATGATGGCGTAGCTGTGCTGTCAGGCGGACAGGGTTATGTCTGTATTTGCCGCTTTAAGCAGTGGTCAGAGGGGCAGGGAAACTGTCAGGTGAGAGGGAAAATGTGTGAATGAAGTGGAACCAGTGTGAATGCCCCAGCGGCGGAAAAGGGAGAGATAGACACAGGGAATGGAGAAAAGAGACGGACAGAAGGAGAAAATAAAGGACATGTGAGTGTGGAGGGCAGCACAGGGTCAGCTTTTCCATCTTGCCGCAGGGGAACAAAATGCTAAAAATACCATGTAGCTTTTTTTCCACGGAATGAGCGAGCGCAGAGAGAAGTGAGTGTGAGAAAAGAAGGTTAACAAAAAACAGATTTTTTTTTTCCTTTCTCCACAACCACCACCTTCTCCTCCTGCTTGAGGCTGTCGTTCCTATCCCTCCGTTCTCTTTGTCTCTTTTCGCAGAAACCAAAGCAAACAGACGTGCTATCCTTGTTGGTTACGCCGCATTGTTTTGCCCGGGATAGAGTTCCTTCCTGTTGTTAGACCTGTGTGAGGGATCACATGGTTGAGGCATGAGACACAAGAACAGTGATCAAGTGGTCTGTAACGAGGTCAAAGCAACACCCAAGGACAGAGTATGGAAGGGAACATTTTCACGGTTTCAAAAAAGAAAGAAACGTTGGGAAAAACAAACAAACCTTAGTTTGTGCCTTAAGCCTGTTTAGACCTCTAGGTTTTCTGTTCTACCTGGTTCCTCCAGGCTGTATTCACAAGAAGCTGCTTTGATGTGAACGTCATTGATTCATTGTTTCGGATCTCACCTGTATCTCAAATGTCACAGCGGCTATGTGTCTTTTTCTTTATGAGCTGCTCTCTCGTACCCCTGCTGCAGGCCCGGGGCCCACTCAGGAGGAGCTGCGGAGAAGGGTGGAGAACGGCGTGAAGGAGTTCTGGTACTTTGTTCGCAGTGAGGTGAAGAAACTGGCCACTGTTGAGGCCAATGAGAGGCAGAAGCTCGCCGACACACTCCTTCAGGATCTGGGACACCAGGAGAGGTGGGTAGACGTTTGCTGGAAAACATGCTTAAAAAAAAAAAAGGAATGGAAATGTGAAAGCATGTAAACGCATTAAAAGTAAAGTAAAAATTAGGTTATTCTCTGAGTCACTGGCCACTTGGGTTTTTGGCTTAATAATGAGAACATAGTTGGACACAGCTCATTAAAAATAAATGTATTATATATATATATATATATATATATTTTTTTTGTGGGGGGGACTATAATGACTATTATGACGACATGCAACTGTAAAAGTGCTCACATCTCAAAAGCACAGTTAAACATTAATAAGACAACACCCACAACACAACATACAGTGACAAATTAATAATTACTGAATAATGTAGTATACTCTACTGTTTATTTTTCCTTTTTACACAGTCCACCAACTTATGAATCGCAATGGAAGCGAATGAGATATAAGGTGTTATTTTGTGCAGTTTAGCGCTTTTGCGTCGGACCTGCAGACCCGAGTGCTGAATATTGAACTTAAAAAAAGTTCCAATTAATCGTAAAATAAATAATTAATCATATAAGTAACACTTTATTTGTTTGAAAAATCGAATTCAAAAAAAGATCGTAGTAGTCTGATGGAGATATAGATGGAGATTGTTGGCACTTCTGTGTGAGAGTTCGCTCAGGATCCGTTCAGTACTAACATGTGCACTGAGTCTTTCAGTCTTCCTTGCACGTGCAGGTTACTGTTTATTGGCTCTGACTGCTGATAATGGCAGTAGTTGAAAGTAGGACTTCAAAGCAACAATTGCAGTGGTTGCTGATAGACAAAGGGCAAAGGTCACAGACACACCTTCTCTGTCATCTGAATGGCAGATTTCCACAGTGCTGAATGACAAAAGGGATGTTGTCAGTTGGCCAAGTGGTTCATTGTAATCCTGGTGAAGTGGTTTACATAAGCCATTGTCTTAGTCTTTGGTCCATAGGCAGCTTTCCAAACACTGATTTTTTTTTAGCTGCTACACATATAGAAATAAACCAAGTCACAGACCTGTATATGTACTCAATTTTATTTTAAGTTTTGTTTTTTTTTTTTAAATAGTGCTACAGGCAGAGGCTGGGAGAGCCGGCACAGATGGAGCAGAGGTGCAAAGAGCACTGAAATGTCTGAGTTGAAAAAAATGCACCACTCCTTGATTTTAATTCTTCTCAGACAGGAGGTGAGGCCCTGGTCTCAAAAATGTATAAATATATCAGTTAAAAAAAAAGTCTGTAACTTGAAGAACATTCAGTTTCACACATTTTTATAGACACATGAAATGAAACAGTGTTAAAGTTCGTAGATGCAAGAAAACATCACTTGACACCTAATATTTCCTGTGTCTGCTACAGGAAATCAACACCTCTGCTACTCACAAGTATTTATATGCGTGACACGGTGTACTTTGCACATAGAGGCAGTTTATTGCCTGGACTTTTATTACCTTGCTTTTAGAAAATTAAGAACCTGACCAAACTGGCAGCTAATGGGTTGATTAAATAAAAGACACATTAAATCAAGAAACTGAGAAAATGGAAGAGTGAATGGGAGAATAAGAAGAACCATATTATGTCTTATGCAAGAGGGTTGTTAGTACAGTGCGGCTGCTGCATCATAAGTGGCACTAAAACCTTGGTTAAGGCTCTGTTTTAAAGATGATTGGCTGCTGACCAAACACTTCATGTGATGTCATAGTTCAGCACACAGTGGGGCTATAAGCTTGTAAAAGATGGGCTTGTCTGTCTTCTTTTGTCTCACCTGACCCTGGTGATAATCAGGGTGTAAATAAAACCTGTAACCTTGTAACTGCTGGACCATTGTTGCAGCATCAGTGCTCAGCTGCCAAACCCAGCAGCTGCAGCCTGGGCGTCTGCAGTTTAAGACCATCAGGAGCGTGGGGGGGGAAGCCTACAAGACCAAACATATTTACATGCACACAAGAGCACATAAATACACATGCAGGACCTCTCAGACGTGTGGTGTTCCCCTGTGTTGCTGCAGAATCCCTCAGGGTTTCTTGGCGGATTCTCTCTTGTTGGGGTTTTGCGGCCAGCCAGGTTTTGCTCTCCTTCCCCACAGTGGGTCGGTGATGGCTCCTCCGTGTGCTGCCAGACAAGAGCTTGACATCCATCGCACATGGTGGTTCCAGCCTCAGATGAGAGACAATGAGTAATGATACTGTCGTGGGTGTAGAGAAAGGCACCTTTAAGCATGTGCCACAGTCGGGTGCTTTTGTATGTGTGTGTATGTCTGAATGCGCTGCTTAATGTATGCATAAGAACTCTTAAGTCACACAGAGTGTGACTGATTTGGGTCAAAGACGTGCGCAATGAAATTAAGCTTGCATAAATATGTGATGCGTTTGCATCTGCCCTCAGCTGCTTATATCAGAGCTCTCGGGCATGTTTGTGCGTTGATGGTCACAGTATGTGTGACACGTACACAGATTTGTTGTCAGTCAGCATGACAGAAACATCACTTATTATAAATACCCCTAGAGCTTGTTGAGCTTACTGTTAGCATGTGTTGTTTGAGGAGGGCATCAAAGCCATTTGAGGGCTGGACGGTTGCCTTCACTGCCAACCAATGGGAGAACAGAAATCACAGGATTAAAACGCCTAATGTTACATAATAATTTTTGTCAAGGAAAAGTGTTGTGCTGTAGGGAAGGACATGTCTGTGTCTGCCGCCATTTAAAGATGGCCGTCCTTTTTGGAAAGAGAGAGCGTCACGGACAAGAGCTCCTGATATCTAATGTGAGATATATAAAATATGCAAGATGACTTAGTCAAGTTAATGTCATCATCTGCATGTTAATTTTTTTATCACATGGAACAGTGGTGAATTAGAAATTCACGAGAGCACAGAGATTAAAATTCTTCACAAAATTCAGAATCTGTTATATATATATATATATATATATATATATATATATATATATATA
>JAFBJQ010001212.1:337629-350779 GCA_016785345.1 Trinectes maculatus
TCAGAATCTGTTTTATATATATATATATATATATATATATATATACACACACACACACACACACACACACACGCACACACACATGTATAAACTGTACGCACGCTTGAAAACTAGGAAATGTTGTTATAAATGCAGTAAACACAAGCAGTGTATCCTGATTTTTCTACAGTTATGGTGAGACACATACACGAGCTCAGCAGACGGTATCATTCAGTGATTTAAATAAACTGGTTATTTAGAAATGAATGAACAACAATGAAAGTTTTGAATTGTGTGTGTGTGTGTGTGTGTGTCTGCAGGTCCATCATGACAGACTTGTACTACCTCAGCCAGGCGGATGGAGTGGGCGAGTGGAGAATGAAGGAGGCGAAAGACTTGTCGGATCTGGTCCAGAACAGAATCACCTACCTACAGGTGACCACAGACACACACCTGCTGCTTCTGCTTAGCCAACTGGCCATAGACGCACACACACACACACACACACACACAGATGTAGGCGCAGATGCATTGTAAGTGCTCACATGAATGCGCTCATGCACATTTAAATTTTGTGGACGTTTTTGTGTCACTTGCTTTGCATCATCTATAACTATGCATGCTGTTCTGCCGGTGGAGCAGGTGAGGGCTGTGATGACAGACTGTTCTAACAGTGGCATCTGACACGCAGGATTCTTGTTCCTGACAAACAAATGTAGACTGAACAAAAATGATCCATATGCAGAAGTGCTAACACGTCTTCACAGTACAAATGAAGACTCAAAGCACATGCTCACTCAGGCTCAGGTAGACGCACTTATGTGTGCACACCCACAAAAAGGTACACAACCTGAGACTCAGGACACATTCGATGGCTCACACACACACACCCCTGAGCTCCGGTGTTGCTGGGCTCTCGGGTGGTGCGGTGTGGCGCAGCACCGGGCCCTGCAGCATTAATGAGCCGGTGTGTTTGATGAAGAGGACCTAGTCAGTCTGGCTGGGCGGAGACAGCACCACTAACAGCTGCTGTCACCACCGCTGAGGGATCACACTGCTCCACCAGCTGCCATCACTAATTCATCACACACACAAACACACACACACACACACAGTTGTGCACAGATGGATTCGCCCGGACCTATGCAGGCAGTTGGCACGCACACATACACACACACACGTGCACACTCACTTAGAAGATTAATGCCCATCTTTGTACGCAAAGAAACGCTCTGCGTGTGTCTCACTCTCTCACACACACACACACACTCTCACTCACACATCTATATGTGTACACACAGACTCCTCCCTGCTATCCTGCTGTCTCTGCCAGCCGCAGCAGCCTCTCCCGTCATTCCCGGTTTAACTAACTCCATCTCTGCGTCTGATCCATCTGTCCACCCTCAGCATTCAGGGAACATGGCTGTCGTTCACATGGATTTCTGTTGCACCGGCTTTTCATGCGCTTTAACACCACAAGCCTTTCTATGTTGACACTGATTGGCAACAAGTTAGATCACTGATTACACTGTTAGACGAAGTTTTATTATTCCACTGTTTTCTATTAACAGTGGGGCCAGTGTTTACTTTTGTATGAAATAGTTTTCTCAAAGTCAGGATCCCAGTGAGAATTCGCACCAGCTTTTCATCAGCTGTACCGTAGTGTGTCTTTCGGCTCATGTTTCTGTTTCTGTGTTGTGCGGCACACATTTGTGAGTCAGTGGTTTTGAAGAAGCAGCCTTGGAAACACTTCAGCAGTGCTCCTCATCAATTATCAAATCAAACTCTCTGACCTGTGTTGCTATAGAGTACAAATAAACACAAGCTTCCTTATTGTTCAGGTGTTTACAAGCAGCCGCATCACAACAGCAACATCCCATGTAGCGCATAGATGAATCTTTATTTGTGAATACGTACAATTAAAATTTGGCCAGTGACAATGAAATCTACCATAAACAGTGGCGATTTTTTTTTGCCAGAGGCAGCTACTCCTGAAAGTGCGGGTTTGATAGCCTGGGCTATAAAGCGTCTTTTATGTGATGCAAAAAGGGAAGAACTTTTAACGAGCTGGCTACAATGTAAATCAACAAGTAAGGGAAGCAAAAGCAGACATTTACCTGTAAAAAAATGGAGTGGAGAGTGTGGGCATCACAGTGGATAATTACCTGAGCCTGTCATAGTAGTCCTCATCTCCAGTCGTTCTGAAATATATGTCCAACATAAACAATATTGATGTGGCCTCTCTGAACTGAATTTCTCTGCAAGTGCCCATATGTGTCGCATAGCATTTAACAGCTACTTAACCCATGGTGCAAGGCCGCACGCGAGGGCTGTCTTAGTGCGTGCATCTGCCAGCGATCATTCCGGCCCAGTCCACACAGCCTCCACCCTACGTTGACGTCATGTAGACATAGATGTTGCATTTTGTCTTTACAGCAATGTCACTGCAAATTATTATCACAGTACGCTGTCTCCTATAGGGGTAGTAGAGTGGCTGTGTGCGGCCCGTTCGGTCAACCCGTTGCCATTCTGTGTGTTTGTTATTGAACGGCAGTTATTTTCAGTTTTGCGGGTCCCCCCTCTCCTGTTTTTCCTCTCGTATCCTCCCTTATCATAGTCTGGCTTCCCCTTCCTCTCTGTTTTCTCTGTCCTCTCCCCACTTTTCCTCTTCACTTCCCCTTGCCAAACCAGCTCCTCGATCTCCCCCTCTCCCTCCCCTGCTCGTGTGAGATAGGCAGCGGTGGGTGCCGGGCGGCCTGATTGCTGTGAACCATCCACAGCTGCAGCGGCCTAATGAGGAAAACACTCCCATCAGCTGGTAATTGCTGTTTAGGAAGCTGGTTGGCGCGAGCGTTGCGGAGTCACTCAGACTGGCTGTCGAGCGAATCGCAACCCGCCCGGCAACTCATCGACAACACAGCATGTGTCACTCGGCAGCTTTCCACTTTTTTTTCTCCCTCTCCCCAGTGTGTCACAGTTGGTATTCATCCCTTTAGACCTTTCTGTGATATCAAAGTTAATTTATGGGGTGAAATGATAGAAAATATGCAGGGGAGAAAATGTGCAAGGGGAAAAGGGAGAGTAATGACAATGAGCATGAGATAGGAACCAAAAAAGGAGCAGTGCACGGTGAATGCTGTGGCACAGCATCTCCAGTGATCTTTACGGGCTGGTCAAAGTGGCAACATGAGACATTTAAACACAGGCAACACTTGTTAATTTAAGATTTAAGAATATAGACTATCATCAGTTTATCATCATAAAACGGAGGAATTTGTAGGGTGTCAAAAGAGAGCAGGAGAGAAGAAGGAACTGGCATGTTAAAAAAAACAAAAAGACCGAAGAGGTTACATAAATTAGAGTGTAGCGTGAGACAGAAAACAATATCAGCCATGCGTTATTACAAGGCGGAGAGCGGAGCTTTGAGAGATACGAGACGAAGGTCAAACAATAAAAAATGGTGAAACATCGTTTCCTCTCCCGCTTCCAGAACCCCCCTGACTGCAGTAAGGCGAGAAAGCTGGTGTGCAACATCAATAAGGGCTGTGGTTACGGCTGCCAGCTCCACCACGTCGTCTACTGCTTCATGATCGCTTACGGCACCCAGCGCACGCTCATCCTCGAGTCCCACAACTGGCGCTACGCCCCCGGTGGCTGGGAGACCGTCTTCCTGCCTGTCAGCAACACCTGCACCGATCGCTCTGGGGCCTCCACTGGACACTGGTCAGGTAGGTGTGCATACAGGCACACACACACACACACACTTATTGGCACTGTCTCTGTGCTGCAGTTGGGATCAGTTGCTTAATAATCAAATAACCCTCGTCCTTTTGAACTATCCCAGCTAAAATATAAGGTTGGCTGGACCTGGTTTGTGCTTCTACAGCAGAAAGGAAGTGTGAATTCCCTGGCTAAGCAGGACTATGCAATTTCTGTTAAAGCACTTTGGCAGCAAATGTAGCAGCAGCAGGTTCGTGCTCGGAGGTTTCATTGCCAACAAACGCCTGCGAGTGGATTTCAGTAAACAACCCGCGCCTCTGACCTGCAGTCCATTTCTTCTTGTACTCTCTGTAAGCAACAGAGATCTTTTAGAATATGCGTTGCGGAAGTGTGGCCTCCTATTTGTTATTCCGGGCCTCTCGCGCACCTTTTGATGAATAATGTTCAGTGAGGACACCTGTTATCTTCATTCACTGAGCATGAAGGAACTTAAGTGTTAATATTTGTGAGAGTGGAAGGCGCTAACAGCTGTGTGGACCAGCAGAACTGGAGATTCTTGATTGGAGTGGCCTCCTGGAGATGGTGCTGCTGGGACACTTTATAGTTCTGCTTTGGAGATTTCACTCCATACAGGGTAATGGTGGTAAATACCCAGAGAGAGACGACTGGCCTGGTATGAACTGGAATGGTATTTTATTTTTAGGGTTTATACTGAAATAAAAACATCTTCGGGTGTCACCCAGAGTTTTATCCTCTGATCGCACAGTTTATGAACAAACCCCAACAAAGCTGAGGACATTTACATGAATATCACTGGCTCTTCATGTAAAGTTAAGTGCAGAGTAAACATTGTACCTGCAGACCTCAGCAGGTTAGCGTTCACCAGACTCGATAGTGCAGCTGTAGACTCTTAATCTTGTTGTTTATGTGCGCAATTAGAATTCAGCACGTCGCATGGACTCTCTATAATGAACACCGTGTTCAAGTGTAAGCTAGTTCATATGTATATGTGGCATCAGAGACCTAAAGATCAATGTGCTTGTTTGGAGAAACTGGATCTGCCTTCTAATGCAGGAGGAGCAAAATCATGAATGAGTAAGACTGCATGGGGGCATGAGTAGGAATAGAGATTTTAATATGATTAATGGATAGTCCCACAATGTATGTCTGCTAAGCTGACAAAACCAAAGCGCTTGTAAATGGAGATGGTGGAGATTTGGAGGTTTTTCTCCGAGACTCTGACAGCCCCCCCCCTCCCTCCCCTCTATCGCTTCCTTTCCCATTGGCTTCTCGCTCTCATCGCTGCATCCTTTCAGCTCTTCATTTTTCTCATATCGGTTCATTTGCCTTGTGCTCTCCTGGGCTCTCCCGTCTTATCTCCAGCTTTGCCAGCACCATCCCTCTGTTACTCCTCTGCCTTTCATGTGTCCTTTTCCCACTATCGACAGCCCCCCCCCCCCCCCCCCCCTCCCCCCTCTATCGCTTCCTTTCCCATTGGCTTCTCGCTCTCATCGCTGCATCCTTTCAGCTCTTCATTTTTCTCATATCGGTTCATTTGCCTTGTGCTCTCCTGGGCTCTCCCGTCTTATCTCCAGCTTTGCCAGCACCATCCCTCTGTTACTCCTCTGCCTTTCATGTGTCCTTTTCCCACTATCTAATGTCTTCCTCTGGTGTCTAACAAGCAGCCTCCTATAGATCCATATAATGCCATCTGGCTGCTTGTAGCCCACAGCCAACTCACCAATAACTCCACATCTTGTCCTTATACAGTCCTGCAGGTCTGCTACTTTGCTATGCCTGTGTGTGTGTGTGTGTGGCTGTTGTTGTTAAGTGGAGTCAAGCACAATCACTGGGGTACTGGACCACAAATCTGAAAACCATCGATTAATACTAAATATACAGTACATTGAATAGCTCTAAGTAGTAGTGTTTGCCCTTCCCAGTAGAATTACAGTACTTGAATGTAGTGAATACTGAAGCAAGTGCGCAGATGGCTGCACATAAAAGTTTTTTTTAATGCATAGTGTTTCTCGTCTATGTACCTGTCATTCAGGTAAAAGATAGCCACCCGCCCACAGGTACTGAATGTGCAGAGCTGCCACTGGCTATCTGTACTGATGGTCCGAACTTTAAGGATGCAGTAAAGCAAGCATGAGGCATGTGATGTTCTTCACAGCTCTACAGGGACGCCACAAAACACGACGTTAGAGAGCTTTTATGTGAAGAAGTGTAACTTTTTTTGGATTATTATGAAACTGTATAATATGGCAGGTCCCCCACAGTGGAGATAATTAATGTGAAACACTGTTGGGAGGTTTGCCCCATAGGACATGGTTATTCCACCAGTCTTTTTTTGGTTACACAGAAAAGTGCACACTTTGTTGTGTATTCTATACAGAGCAATCATTTGTATTGTTTTCTTGGCTTTGTGTATAGGTGGGGAATTGACTTTACTTGTAATTTATGGAGCGGCCCCGTCAGATTCCCAGTTTATTTCCTTACATGGTTAGCCCACTTTCAGTTAAGCGTTTCCCCGAGGAAGAGAGACATTTATAGACAGTGAGAGGATGCAGTGTGGATCTGTGCATCTGTGGCAAGGAATTCCTGTCAGGGAAACATATAGCTGTGGAGGAAAATCAAAGATAGTGGTTAAGTCATTATGGGACTCACTGATTTTCCCCTCTGCAAATGGAAATAGAAAATACAAAACAATACAAGAATATTTATATTAATACGTAATACTGTGAAAACCTGTGCTTTACTTTTTCTGTTCATGTCACTAGAATAAAATATATTTAATAAACATTATCAGTATTTAGGCTCTATCCTGCAGCATGTGATTTTTTTCTCTGTTGTTAAATTCTGATTATATAATGGAAATATTGATTGGATCCTTGGATACTAGTGCCTGTATAATATGCAGAATTTGGACACTAAAAGAATACTTTTCCACCTGCTTTACTTAAAGAAATATACATTTATGAAATAAATAAAAAACACAAGCAGCTGCACCAAAATAAAAAGCAGAACACCTAAAACAGCACGAAATTTAAAACAGGCAACATTCGATTTTAATGAGGAACTGCGAAATGCAAATCAGAGCACATGTACTGTGACAGTTTTTTTTATTTGTACCTGCGTTTTTGATTCTGTCGACGCCAAAACCGATGAGTTGTGATATGCAGCCATACTGCCTTTTTTGCCCGCTGCTGGATGACGATCGTACTACTACAACTTTTCTATTCGACGGACAGCGCCGGAAAACTCCGGCACCATTTCGGGCCTGGCAAAAGACCAAATTCTGAACACGCACACACGGAAAGCAGTCCTCTTGTGGAACAATGGTCCGTTGATCAAAGAGCTAATTTGCCAAAGAGAGAGTATTCCTTTGAGGTTCTCTGTAGAGATATTACTGCCTTGTGCGTGAGTCTGAGAGCAGTGGAAGAAACATAATGTTCCCTGCCATGTGAAGACTGGAACAGGATTTTCTCGAAGTTCATAAACTCAATCTCAAATGTATAATGAATAGAGAGGTTCTGTATTTTTTGTGTGTGTGTGTGTGTGTGTGTGTGTGGATGCCGTCACTCTCAGTTCTCCTGTTTCCTAACAACGTTAATATGAAAAATGTATTCGGCTTGGTATACATCATGGGTTCCAAACACAGGAATTCTGTGCCAGCGCAGACCCATGTGCCTTATGTCGTGATGCATCCAGGAAATAGATGCAGGGGCTTTGGAGATGAGATGAAATTTAGAAGAGCTTTGTGATCTAATTAAGTCGCTGTGGGAGGAAGACGCGCTGCATGTCTGTACATTTGTACCGAGATGTGCAGGCCTCGAAAAATATGCCCATTCCCCCTTATGTGAACGATGCCAATACTGTTATATAAGCAAAGACAGGCAGAGGAATGTCTTTTCTCGTCAATATTTAATGCTTCTGCTAATTTATATTCAGGTCACGCTCCGGTGTATGTGCACACAAACCCAGGCCCCCGTTTCTGTCCTTGTTTTTTGACATGTTTTTTTTTGTGTACCCTCTCTGTGGAAGGCCATTTTTAATGACTCGTTATGCCAGTTATTTGGAAGTGTGTTTTAGAGGCTGTGTGTGCAGTTGTATCAGGGCCTGTCTGTGATGTGTATGAGAAGCCACTTTACCCTGACAGAACATGGACATTAAACTTAGTTTGATGCAGGAGTTTCAACACATAGAGACAAAAAACCAAACCAAAATAATAAAAAACCAAACAACAACAACAACAAACTCCTGGTTTTTCAGACTGAAAGAAAGTGAAGGTTTTGTCTGCCAGGCATATCCCTTCTGGTGAGATGAGATTAGCTGGGGCTCTTTGTGTGTGTGAGTGTGCATTTGTGTGTGATTGCACATTTCACTTATTGTTATTTTTCTCAGATCCTCACACTTGGACCACTTTTTGTTCCCAATTGTTTACAAAACCCGGTGGCTGTGAATTTCCATGTGTGTGTTTGCATCGTATTTCCAGATTTTGTTGGAGCATTTGTTTGCATGCACATGTAGGTGTCTTTGTGTACAGGTAGTTGGCCTTGATGTGTAGGGAGGCCTGGCACTGCTGCCCAGTGAGGTGACCCTCCTATTCAGGCTTCTGTTGAGGGCTCCTGCCAGGCAGGACCCAGCCTCCAGGGGCCAATGCCAGACCAGAACCAGCCTCACCCCAGACCTCTCCATGCCTGGTTCCTGCCTTAGCTGCTGTCACTACACAACCTTGATTGAAAGAAGCCTATGTTGGCCTTCAAGCAAGGACAAGCAAAGAGCAGCTGTGAGTCAGAAAAGCTGGACTCTTACAAGATTTATATTGATGCTGGAACAGAGCAGCAATAAACATTACAGGGCTGGGCCATATTAATGAGCGGCACAATGCATCATTGTGTAATATATTTTTATTTCTGACAATAATATAACCATTCAGAGTTGTAAAATTCATACACCGTTCTTAAAATTAAAATAAATAAATAAAAACTTCTTACCTGAACACATAAATTGCAGTAGTAAAGGAGTGAAAGCGAGCCTTTCACGTCAAGGTGTTCTTAAATCCTCCGCCTGTTTTCAGGACAAAATAATGAGGCAGAAATCGATTGAAAGGAGTCACAAACACTCTTGATAATCTTTTATTTAATTCAATCATTGAGGAATGAAAAACACCAAACATTTCAACCTATTCTGGTTTCAGCTCTACCACTGTGGTCCTTCGCTGCTTTTCTCCGTTGTGTATTGTTGTAAATTTATTTGGTTCTGAACTAATGGTTTTGAAAAACAAGAAATCCGATCATCACTTTAGACTCTGGGAAACACTGTAATGAGCATTCTCACACACACACAGTACACCAAACAATCAATGTCTGCAGTCATGATCAGCATCGCTATCGCAAACATTGATGAAATATTGAATCCTGCGTATCTCATTCGGAATGTGTTTCTTTTTTTTTTAGGCGAGGCCCATGATAAGGATGTGCAGGTGGTGGAGTTGCCCATAGTGGACAGTCTCCACCCTCGGCCCCCTTACCTGCCCCTGGCGATCCCGGAGGATCTGGCCCCACGGCTGCACCGTCTGCATGGTGACCCCTCTGTCTGGTGGGTGTCCCAGTTTGTCAAGTACCTGGTGCGCCCTCAGGCCTGGCTGGAGAAGGAGATCCAGCAGACCACTGCCAAGCTGGGCTTCAAACATCCCATCATAGGGTGAGAACACGCAGCTATTACATCCATGTGTGTGCACGTGTGTGTGTGGTGGGGGTGTGGGGGGGGGGTCTTCTCCTATCTCTGTGATTATAAACACCTAAGTGATAAGTGATAATGGCCCGGTTTCCATTAACAACGTGATTCACAGTCAGAGGAAACCAAAGACTCAGGAAGGAGAAAACAAAGACATAACACAAACGCAGCTTCGGGTGAGGTTAATATGAGGTTAATACAGTAGTATTCAAAGTAACTTCATTTGATGGTAGCGTTTTGTTTGTTTAATTCCCTACTCTTGTTTATGCTTTGGAGGCATTAGCGTTCATTACTTCACAGCTTTACACCCGTACAGCTCATATTCATGCAAATCGACTTCTTGAAAGAAACTTCATCACTGTTTTTTTTTTTCTCTTTTTTTTTACCCACCTCCGAGTAAATAGGCTGGGCATGTTTTGTTGTTTATTTACTTGTTTACCTCCCTCTGTATCCCCGTCACATGCTCAGGCAACAAACCTACACCCGCACCTGCCTGGCTTGAATCATATAGAATTCCTCCCATCTTTGAGCAGCACTTCCAGCCGGGCTAAAATAATCCTCCGCAAAGAATTCTTTGTGGTTGTTTTAACCTATCTGGTCGAGCAGATGGGAGTGGATTCACCACATTAGGAGAGCGCACACACACGGAATAATAAGGGAAGGTGCGTGGAGTGACTTTCAGGTGCTCTGCCGAGATCGTCTCTTTACTTCTGCATCACCCCGTGAGGATGACTCCACCCGCTCGGTAGGCGAAGCGGTTTAAATCAAACACCAAGAACAGTTGTGTGAGGGTGTGTGAAGACGGCCTGGTTAAGTCCTGTCATCCGATTCATAAATCTCACATCCACATGTTCGTCATCACTCTTTTTTATTTTCACCTTCCTCATTACATTTAGCTGTGAGTCATTGTCATTGTTCTTCCTCTGTTTCCTAGTCTCCACTCCCTCTTGTTACCCCACCCCCTCACCCCCCCTTTTCTTCCTCTGTGTCTCTACCTTATCTCTGATGACCTTCTCTTTGGTTTTTACCTCTCCTCCTTTCATTACCCGAGCAGCTGTCATATCTTCCTCGGTCCTCTTTGCCTCGCCGCCCCCCTTTTTTTATTCTCTCCCGTATTCGGTGACACATCCCAACGGTTTTCCATCTCCCCGTCCGTCCTCTCACATCCCCTCATTTTTGATGTTTCCGACGTCTTCGTTCGTTCACGCTGCTCCCAGTTTCTTCAGATCCATACATCTCACCCTCACCTACCCCGCAGGGCAGATATGTACCCACAATCCTTAGTCTTCCATACATCTCTATAGCTGTCCTTTGTGACACACACACACACACACACACACAAGCACAAAAAGCCGTTTCTCCCTTCATATCACAGGGGAGAGGGTTATTGAAATGAAATGTAGGGAAGAACAAAGTTTTCATCCCTTCTTTTTGCCTTGGCTCCTGCGCACTGTGATGGAAGATGGTGTACAGTGGATGTGTGGAGGAGAGTGCGTGTGTGTGTGTGTGTGTGTGTGTGGGTGGGTAGGGGGGTGTTAAAGAGGTCTGCAGCGTTCGTGCAAGTAAAAGGCGAGAGAGTGGTGGTGTGTGATGGAGGGAGCACCGTGAGGGACATAGAGGCAGCTTGTCCCCAGAGCACCTGACAGCCGCCAGCCGACCCCCACCCTCCTCAGTCACCAGCGCCGCCACCGCTCTCTGGCTGCTGGTCCCCCGAGGACACAAGCTGCAGAAAGGCTGGAAGCCACCTACTAAAAGCAGCTATCAGCACCACTCCGTCCTGCCGCCATTTAATGTTGCTTAACGGTGGCGAAGACAGTCACAAAGAAAAAGAAAAATAGGCCACCGCTGCTGTTTCTTCTGCGGATACTACAGCAGCATCGTCGCCATGGCAATGCTGTCACTGTTTATCTTTTATATCACTCTGCAGATTTTTTTTTTTTTTGGAAAAGTTTGTGGTTTGACAAATTTCTCAGCGTTAAGAACAGTGAAGGGAAAAAGCTTTATTAGTTATGTGTGGTAAACGGTCGTAAGAATTCATATTTAGGAACCAGGTTTCTTTTTCTGGCCATTTCCAATCCCTTTTATTGACATTTGTAAGACGAGACCTTCGACTCTCTGCTACTTTGAGCTGAGTAAAACATCCTGTTTTACTATAAACCACTATATCTGCAATATGATCCCAGCAGTATCTTTACAATAAAGGTATACATCAGTAGGATTGTTCTGGAAATGAACAGATTTTATCTTTTAGCTTTAGGGGCAAAAAAAACAAGCTGTAAATATCCATGTATTATCACTTCACTGTGTAATCTTATGTTGTTTTGTAGGTATTAGTTAAATCAGTATTCTGAAATGTGTTTCATGATAAAACAAGATGAAATAAGGTGCAAATGTTATTACACTTGGATTCACGTTTTTTTTTTTTAACCACAGGGTTTCTGGAGAAACATGAGGTGAATGGCCCCATTAAAATCATAAAGATAAAGACGCTATGAGCTCCAGTGAGCGGAGAGAAATTCTCGACGTAATAAAAATTCCTCATCAATACAACAGTCTCTTTTTGCATAGTCATATCATCCTTTTGTTAATATGAAATATTGATCAGTGCGGCTTTAGCATATCGTTTGACATGAAAATTGTCTAATTTCTCATTATCACACGTCTCTGCCTGCACTAAAATCTAATGTGAACCCAATCACACAACTGGAGAGCAGGTTTGATTTGTCATATGGGGTTTTAATATCTCGACAGCGGAGAAACTTTAACTCCTGTGGGAGTTCTTTGAGTGATTTCCTGCATGAACATCATGATGTTGTTGATGTGTTGTCTCCTGTAGAGATGAACAGACGTGTACGGTCAGTGGTAAAGACAGTGTGGAGGCTTATGCTGCTTTTTTTCTGTTGTTATTCTTTCATTTGTGCCTCATCGAATAAACAGCAAAGTAACAGTAAATCTTACAAATAAATCGGATGTCAAAGTAGATTTTGCATGAACAGGAGGATGTATGAATAGAATATGATATCGATGGGGAGATAGCGATGGCGATGTAACTGAAGAGTTACTGTTGCCTGAATCGCTGCACAGGCAGCTGACAGGCAGCCAAAGCACAGAGGACCCAGTCTAACTAATAATTTATCCACTCTGTATACTGTTGTCACAATCTGCCAGAATCAGCACTGCATCCTCTGTGGGTGTGTTTGATGTCTCGAATGTATGTTTTAACGCCCACCGCGAGGATCGCCCTGCCTCGCCGGGTGCTGTATGACACACAGAGACAATGAATTGAGTTATTGTGGCAGTACTGTGGGAGTGTGCCGCGGTCGGGGGGGTGGAGGCCTGGTGGAGGGAGCTAAGCAATGTCTCTCGCTCTGCCGTCCTGACGGAGAGAGAAAGGGACAAGACAAAGAGGTTTCACAGGGACAAAAATCAAAAGCAGGAGAGAAGGACCCTGACAAAGGCTGGTGTCAAGACCTCTGTCCTATCAGAGAGACGGTGAGAGACAGAACCTGCAGCTGTCTCACCCTCCTGCTCCCACCTTCACTCTTTGGGTTTTATTTGTCACGGAAATAAAGGGTCCGTTTCTCTGGTGAGCCCCCCCCAATGGTGGCTGATTGATCTGCGGCCATTTGTAGAAGATTGGTCCGGTTTGTTGATTCACCTCTATAAGAACACACCTCTTCCTGGATGTCCCCGTGTACACACTCCTATA
>JAFBJQ010001212.1:350961-367313 GCA_016785345.1 Trinectes maculatus
TTCACTTAGTTTAGCCTTGAAGTATAGGTTGGGGAAAAAAAGCCTTTACCCAATAGAAATTTCATTTGTTGTTTTCATTCACATTGCAGATGTGACCTGGTAGTTTGGTAGTTTTGTAATCGAACAGTTGTTGATGGAATAGAAATTGCGTTTCATCATTCGTCGTTTGACTGATGCTTCCGTGTGGAAAGAGGAAACGTTTCCCCTCGCGTCCCTCCTCTGTTCTGTTGTCAAGCTGTGCCCTTCTTTCCCGTCTGCTCGGCCGGTGACAGCGCTCTCTCTTTGTCATGGCTTATTGAAAGTGATGACAAGGACACTGAGGGTGAAAAAAAAAACCAAACCCAGTTTCTGTCTCGCTGTATTTCTTTAACTATCATTCTCCGTCACTGTTTGCCTTTTCACTTTCACTCCTTTTTGTCTTTTGTCCCATCAACAATGGAAAGATTCCCTTAAACGTCCCATTTAAGGTTTGAGTGCTGCTTCTTTTGATGATTGCACATCCACTGAAAAATAAACACTGCTGTAATACAAGCATCACAAATGACACAAAACATGAATCCCTCGTCTTCTCAGAGCAGGTTCGGTCTGTTTGAATAAAGAAACATCGATGTCAGCGTTTATGGATTATCAGAGTTGTTGCCATCACCTGTTGCTGCAGCCCTCGATTGACAAACACATATTTCTAGTCCTAAAAACATTTTCTTTATCTTAATATTGTTTATTATATTTCGCCATAGTTATTTGCACAATCACAATTGACTGTTGCAGCCTTGTGTGTCTTCTGTTTATGGTAGATACAATACTAGTCTGTGTCCCTGCCTGCCTGTCTGTCTGCAGAGTCCATGTGAGGAGGACAGATAAAGTGGGGACAGAGGCGGCCTTCCATCCCATAGAGGAGTACATGCTGCATGTGGAGGAGCAGTTCCAACATCTGGCCCGGCGAGCCCACGTGGATAAGAAACGAGTTTACCTGGCCACCGATGACCCCTCCCTGCTGCAGGAAGCCAAGACAAAGTCAGTGCCCTGCAGTGTGTGTGTGTGTTTGTGTGTGTGTGTGCGTGTGTGTGTGTTGTGCATTTTCAGGTCCATCATCAATTTGTTCACATGTGGTCCAATCGTGTTGTGGAGGCAGCGCCTTCATATTCTTAGCTCATGTTGCTGCCTGCAGTCTGACTCACTGTACCCATGGCAACATTATAGCTCCTGCTTCATGTATGTGAAACTTGGCTTTTTAGAAAATAGACTTGACATTTTAGAAAATACTGTAAACAGAAACAGATGTTGATTTTAAAGCCAGTATTCATCACTTAATCAGGAAGGCTATCGTCTGCAACACAAACAAATCAGTCATTTCCTTGTTGCACAAATCACGACTCATTAGATCAAAATAAGATTGGATCATGGGTCATGAGTCCTGTTTCTGTGTTGGATTCTAACGATATGAATTTGATCCCTGTCGTCCCACTCAGGTATCCGGACTATGAATTCATCAGCGACAACTCCATCTCATGGTCAGCAGGCCTTCACAACCGCTACACCGAGAACTCACTGAGAGGAGTCATCCTGGACATCCACTTCCTGTCCCAGACCGACTTCCTCGTGTGCACGTTCTCCTCACAGGTCACTCCACTCGCCCTCTCCCTCGCCCCCTTGTCCTCGCCCTCGTCCTCGCCCTCGCCCTCGTCCGTATTATAAAGACGACATGAAGATAGTGTCTTCATGTGTTTGATAAAGCTTTTTTAGAAAGCTAGATTTCTAGTTGTAGGTAAAAATTCTTATTAACAACAAAATAGTGAGTCTGACAACTTTAATTGTGAGAGAGTAGTAAAGAAACTTCTGTCACACTACTTACAAATACCACTGATAACCCTTTTTTTAAAGTGCTGAATAAAACAATTACAATTCAGGTGAAACAAAAATCCCTGATTATGAATCACGGCGGGAGATTTGGAGAAAATGGAGTCATAGCTTTTGTTTGAACGAGGCAAACAAGCTACTGTGATGTCATTAATGACAGCTGTGACTTTACAGTCGCATTTGTTTTCCACTCTTCAGATCACCTCAGCTGCCAGTGCTGCGTTATAGAGAGTTATTACATGGAGCGTATGGGCTTCCTGCCAAGTCTAAAATAAATGTGTTAGCCACATAATTCCCGTTCACTCTCTGGGCTTATTAGTGCACTTCAAGGATCTGACTCGAACGGGATGCTTAGCACTTTTTATCCCTCTTAAACTAAGAGTGAAATGAAATATGTATGTCTTCCAGTGCGAAGCCCTTTTGTCGCAAACCTGTTCACAAACCTCTGCAGGTTTTTCATCAGGACCAGTTCCTTTGACATGTATAAGTCTGAAAATGAAAAACACTCCCTTCTGCTTCTGTCTCTGGCTCAGGTCTGTCGTGTGGCTTATGAGATCATGCAGACGCTGCATCCGGACGCCTCCTCCTTCTTCTACTCCCTGGATGATATTTACTACTTTGGAGGTCAAAACGCCCACAACCAGATCGCCGTCTACCCCCACCAGCCCCGCAACAGCGAGGACATTCCCCTGGAGCCCGGCGATGTGATCGGCGTCGCCGGCAACCACTGGGATGGCTACTCCAAAGGCATCAACCGCAAACTGGGCCGCACTGGCCTCTACCCCTCCTACAAGGTCAAAGAGAAAATCGAGACTGTGAAGTACCCGACGTACCCCGAGGCAGACAAGCTGCTCAACTCTCAAAAGAAGTAGAAGAAGAAATGAAAAAAAAAATAAAGTGAGAGAAGGAGTGAGGAGAAACATGCAGACTCCGATTCAAGGGAAGGTGGCTGCTTTTGTACAGAGGAGCGAGAGAGAGACATACTTAGTGCGCTAAGCCGAGAAGAAAAGAAAACGCCTGTACCAGGGGTGATAGGAATGAGAATGCACTCTGCGTGTTTATTTGTGAGACTGTGCGTTTGTGTGAGTGAGTGTGTGTGTGTGTGTGTGTGTGCATGCGCACAAATGCGCGCATGCACTTGTGTAAATGCCGTATGTGCGTATGTCAGGTCACGGAAGACTCGCACCCTACCACTACTCCCCCCCGGCCTGCCGCGCTGGCGTCCGGCCTGTAGAGATGTAGACGTGAACATTGATTTTAAGTAACGCAAGAAAACAGTTCAAAATCAACACAACTGACCAAGCTCACTCTCCAGAGACTCGACCGCGGCGACTGACAGAGTGAGCTTTGAATCGATGACTGAAAAAAGGAAAAAAACAAAAAAGACAAACCAGAGGAAAAAGAAGTGTTTTGATTTTTATTTAATTCTTTTCACTGGTTTTGATTCTAATCTTGGCCTTTTTTTTCTTTGTCTCCTGTTTTATTGTTTACTGAATGTACTGTATCCTCTTCTTGCCATTCTCACCGCCACACCCCCCCGCCCCTCGCCCCACTCACTGTGCTTCCTCCATCTCGTCTTTTCATGTGCAATTAATTTTATAAAACCATATTGTGCTTTTTATCGCGTGTTTTTAACGATCTTAATTTTGTGTGTATGGGGCTTGTGCATTGTATACTGAAACCGTGGGTGTGTGCGTGTGCGAGGAATGATTGCGCACGTGATGGAGCGTGCCTCGTAAAGTCACGACCCGGTGCCTGCTTGTTGGCGAGCAGTGTGTGTTTTTATTTTCCGGCTTTCCTCCTGACTGGATCGTGTTGGTGTGGCCAGTGGGAGACTGGTGGCGACAGTGGGAAACTGTCCTCAGCACTTGGAACAATGGTGATCACAGTCACCGCGCTGGTGACCTCTAGTGAACAATGGTTAAATTTTTTCCGTGGACTATGGTGAACTCGTGGTGCACGCACACACACATACACAAATACAGGAGCCGTCCCGAGGCTCACCGAAAGCACTCCACTGAGATACTGTCTCTTCTGTCCATCTCCTTGTTTGTTTCTTTTTTTTAACTTTGCTGTTTTAAAAAAAAAAAATAACAAGGATAATCTGCCTATGTTTAGAAATGATAATGCTGTGTCATCATCATGAAGGCTTGTTTTTGTTTTTTTGGTCATAACTTATGTTCTTGGGCATTGTCTTTGATAACCACAGATCGAATAAACTTGAGAAACCAACACAGCGATTTCCCCCCTCGCTCTGATTCTGTTCGCCATCTGCTCGTCTGTCTCTCAACGGGCGACACCTGCTCGTTCAATCAGGCAGAAAACGCCTCTGAAACGCTCCACGCACATTCCGCACTCGGATTTTTTTTTTTTTTTTTTAATATTTGAAGAGTTCATTTCCTGGAGGGTATCCATCTATTTTTGAAAAGTCATTACTTGAAGTTCATCTTTTGATATACCCCCCCACCCCCCTCCCCCACAAGACGAAGGACCCCGCTTTGTCAAATTGATATCATTTTTAGCTTCCCAGCATCAGAGCAAACTCCTGCCTTCAAAGAAAACCACCAGTTTGTTTTAGAACTCGTGGATCCTTCTTCCAATCGTCTGTGGGACATTTACATTTCAAACCCGGGACCGAGATCAGCGGCTTCAACGGAGACGTCGCTTCCCTTCATTTAAAACATGACAGGCGACAGCTACATGACATTTCTGCCCCAAATACCAAACATACCCCCCCCACCCATGGAGCCACGTTGCAGATACGCCATGACGGCACCAGCGGACTTCCACGTCCCGCTGTCCTACTTCCTGCCTCGTGCGCGTCCAAAATGTTTATGATCTCTTTTATGATTCTCGGCGTCTTATTTACGGGCTGTCTTTTACTTTGGCCCTCGGGGGCCTCAGGGAGTTTCATTACAGATATCTCCTTTATATCAAAGCTGATCCGCACGCTTCATTGGAAGAGCACTGCAGTGGCAGCACAGATGATGTGTGTGTGTGTGTGTGTGTGTGTGTGTGTGTGTGTGTGTGTGTTAGTATAGGAATTATAGTTTGAATGTTTTTTTTTTCTCATCCTGATAACAACCTATTTAGCTCACACTGACAAAGCGTATGACCCCCCCTCCCTCCCCCCCATTATACATCTTTTCACTGGGGGGGTCCCATCCCTCGTGGGCTCCGTAAAGCCACACGCCAACTGAAGGGCACTCTAATTAAAACACACTTGTTGCAGTCACAGCGGCCTGTAAGAGTCGTTTAAGATGAAGGTTAGGTTTAGTTAATTATTCTGTTAATCGGCCTCTACGTTAGATCAACGGCGCCCAGGTTTTTTTTTTTTTTGTCTCTGCGTTTGTGCTTTTAATTAATTGTGCAGAGTGGAGGACATTAACGTTGGCCTCTTACAGTAGGTTGTGTGTTAAATGGGAAAGTGTACCGGTGTGAGAGCCTCATGACCAAACACATCAACTACTGAGACTTATTGATTGATTGTTATTGATTGATTCCTCCTCTGGATTATTCTGTAGCAGTCAATGGAAAATCTGCAGCCTCTGTTTTGTGTTGCATTCTATCAGTTGTTGTTGTTGTTGTTGTTGTTGTTGTTGAGCTGGGGAGATACTGTACACAATGCAAACCTCAGCAGGCTAATGCAGTGATTTCTATCTCCCCAGTACCACTCCACACCGACGCACTGTTTGGCTGCCGATGCCTCACATAGCACAGATTTAGGATTTACGTCTTTTAAGAGAAGGATCATTTGGAGAGTTGTTATATTCCACGTGGACATGAGGATGTTGCTCAGGGAAAACAGAGCCGGTTTCAGTGCGGGCGGTGGAAATCCACTGGAATTCATATGGTGCAGAGATAAGTGGGCGCGCCGCGTGGAGGACTCATCTCGTAAAGGGCAGCTGAATTAATTCTGACTGACTCATGGAAAAAAAAAAAGAAAAGGGAGGAGAGAGAGAAAGAGAGAGAGAGAGGAAATGGAAATGATCGTTTCAGTCCTGAACAGCTCAGCTGGTGCGGCGGTAAGAAGTGAAGCCTGTCGTGCGGCACCTGGGCCCCATCATGGACGCTGAGGGAGGAGAGACGTTAGCAAGGTCTTTGGCCAAAACTCGTGAATCCACTCGTCCCTCACTAATGAATTGTAGATAAAACAGAGGGGTGAACTGTTATTTGGGAAAAACGGGGACCAAAATCATCCAGTTTTACCCTTCAACTCATTACACTGAGCAGAAAATTAGATCTTTGGAATCTAGCCTCTGATACGGCTGGAGTTCAGAGTCGCTGGCTTCTTTTGGTGGTTTTCAGGAGTACGTGTGTGTCGCGGCGACGGCGTCGTCGGCAGCTTCGCGAGGAACGCAGCTGCTTTGACGTCACACAGATAATGGAGCCACAGTCACTTGACTCTGTGTCTCCCTTTGTTGTGCGTCAGACAAAGGGCTTTGTGTTAGCATCCAGACGAAGACAAAGTGTCAGTAGCACAGAGACTGTGATGTCACATTAGTGCCGGGTAATGATGACACTGAATTGTTATATTGTGACTGCACGTGAGGATGTTTATAAGATAATTGGGGTTTATTATTTTTTATTATAAGTAGTGATTACCCCCATTAATAATTGTTGAGATACGGGAACGCGCACACAGCCAGACAGTTACACACACGCTGAAATCTCCCACTTCACTGTTTCATCATGACAATAAATATTCACCACTCAGTCAAAAAGCTAACCTGCTAATCGGCGCCATAGGCACTGCGTCTGGGTGTGGCCTGTACAGGTTTGACGGACAGTGATCCAAGAAGACGGCAAACGATCGGGCGTCCCGATGACGCCTCATCAGCGACGGAACGGAACGATAAAATGCCATCTGCGGTTTAAAAGAAGATTGAAGCAGTGTGATGAGGCAGAAGATGCTTAACACCGTGACCTCATGTAATGGCTTTTATGGCTTTATTGCCGCGTTAAACATAAAAACCCATTTTTACCAAAGTACATCATCAGCATGCAGGCGACCCATTCTCTCCTCAGCACCATCCAGCGTCTGGCAGCACACAACACCTGAGAGGCCACGACTGTTTTCCAACACGTCCGTCAAACTCTCGCAACACGCAGCCACAATGAGTCGCAAACCAAATGCAAATATATTTGTACTCTGTGAATATTTGTTGGGCGATTGTGTAACTCTGTCTGGATTGTGTTGTCAGACTTTACAGTAACCTAATGGGCTTTGTGTCGATCTGCTCGACTGCAAAGACTAATGCTCCCGTTGAAACGTCCACTATCGCCCCGCATGTCCACGTGAAGCCCACTGCGGCAGCGGTGGCAGCGGAGGCGAGAGCCCACAGCTCCATCCTCGCCACCGCCTCCTTCCCCGCAGCTGTGATGACCATTAGCGTCTGGCTGCGGCCGCAGGAGATAACAGGTGATTTAAGGCCCTGCACCTCAACACAGCCAGAGAGAAATGGCCCGGCTGCCTCTTATCTCCTCCTCCGCCATCCTCCACACACTTTTACATTAGGCTGCCCTATTCCCAGCCATCTGTCTTCCCAGGCAGGGTTTGATAAAAGTGCCTGCGCACCTCACGGAGCGGGAGCAGCAGAAGACTGAGGAGACGTTCACCACGACTCCACCTGCATACTTATCCGCGGAGCAAATCAGAGGATCAACAACGCCGCGCCGGCTGAATACTTCATCCAGGCTGAGTCAGAGCCCGCGGCGACACGGCGGGACTCGACAACAATAGCAGACGATACTGTACCTGGTCGTCAAATAAAGACCCGCGCGTGCACCGTCACCCCTGGACTAATTGCAAATCAATGGTGTTGGCTGAGATGAATGCGGCGGGGATGATAATGGCCTACGGCTGCAGTGCATCAACCATTCACGCACAGTGCCAAACACTAATCACAGCAGGTGCACCAATCAAAGCGCTGGAGAGGTTAGCGTTTTCACGACAGGGGAAAAAAATGGATTATATGAAATTGCGACAGGAATATATTTGCTGCTCAGGAATGTGATGATAGGAATATCAACGCTATAAGATGATTTGGGAATATCCTCCATCTTTCGGGCTCGTTGTCTTAAGCACAAACACACAAGAGACCAGGATGTGGAGATGTAAAGAGTTGTGTAATTGTTTGCTGACTGTGGAGGCTGAGCGGACAGTGGCTCTCTGTTGTGTAATTATGTTGTCACTGTGTGACACAATGGCCTGGAAGGACAGAAGGTTCTCTGGTGTCTGGACAGAAGCTGAGGGAAAAGTGGGCTCCTTTATTCCCCCTCTCTCTCTTTCTCTCTCTCTCTCTCTCTCTCTCTCTCTCTCTGTCCATCCTTCTTCTCCATCAGCATCTCTTTACTCGGCGGAAGGCTGCAATTAGACCCTGTGATCGTTTCAGCTGAGTGCACTTAACAGGAGAAAGGTTTCTCACTCCCGTCCTGAACGTTCAAAGACAAAAACCCTTGCGCGCGTCGCCTGGAGACCATTAAACGCCTGGCTACTGTTTGGTTCCAATCTAGATGCCCTAGTTCTACAAATGCAAAAGATGAACGTTGCTTGTGACATTTTGGTGTTTTTTTTAACCATCTTTAACAAAAGGGCTGATTTTTTTTTTTTTTTTTTTACTGGCCTGAATTTCAAGAACAGACTCAATGTCACTTTGATTCCATGTCGTTTAATCGTATGTGTAATTCAGGCGCACGTCTCCGACACAACGCCACAATTATCCCGTTAATTTGGGAGGAAGCCGGTGATTAAAGAGCCGTGGGTGAACGGTAATTCCTGTATCAGCCGTATTATGAACCAGCTCTAATGTTCCCAGTTCTACAGAGGACGTATCCCACGCCGCTTCAGGCCGCGTCTCTTTTCGGCGGGATTCCGGGAGAAGGAGTTTTAGCCGCTCACAGGAATTTTCTCGCGTGGTTCCTCATTCAAACCGAAACGTTTTATCAATTAATTGAAAAGGAAAATAAAATTCAGAGTGGCTACGTCTAACTTTAGTTTCAGTTTGTGTGTGAAACTGATCACAGACGGTAAATGAACCCTCAGGCGCGGTGTTCTCATTCTCGTGCTCAGTGAGACCTCATCTGTCGCCCCCTGTCGGTCGCCCTCAGCATGACAAGCCGAGATTATGAGCGAGGAATCATTAGGATGCCTGAGCACACTGTTCATTAGACTCAGACTCAGACTCAGACTCAGACTCAGACTCAGACTCAGACTCAGACTCAGACTCAGACTCAGACTCAGACTCAGACTCAGACTCAGACTCAGACTCAGACTCAGACTCAGACTCAGACTCAGACTCAGACTCAGACTCAGACTCAGACTCAGACTCAGACTCAGACTCAGACTCAGACTCAGACTCAGACTCAGACTCAGACTCAGACTCAGACTCAGACTCAGACTCAGACTCAGACTCAGACTCAGACTCAGACTCAGACTCAGACTCAGACTCAGACTCAGACTCAGACTCAGACTCAGACTCAGACTCAGACTCAGACTCAGACTCAGACTCAGACTCAGACTCAGACTCAGACTCAGACTCAGACTCAGACTCAGACTCAGACTCAGACTCAGACTCAGACTCAGACTCAGACTCAGACTCAGACTCAGACTCAGACTCAGACTCAGACTCAGACTCAGACTCAGACTCAGACTCAGACTCAGACTCAGACTCAGACTCAGACTCAGACTCAGACTCAGACTCAGACTCAGACTCAGACTCAGACTCAGACTCAGACTCAGACTCAGACTCAGACTCAGACTCAGACTCAGACTCAGACTCAGACTCAGACTCAGACTCAGACTCAGACTCAGACTCAGACTCAGACTCAGACTCAGACTCAGACTCAGACTCAGACTCAGACTCAGACTCAGACTCAGACTCAGACTCAGACTCAGACTCAGACTCAGACTCAGACTCAGACTCAGACTCTGACTCTGACTCTGACTCTGACTCTCTGAAGGATTGAAAACAGACTTTAGTTTGTTTTTGTTTAGACTGAGAAAAAAGGAAAAAGTCGAGTAAATCCTGTGTAACATCTCAGACTGAACCATTCGGCCCTGAGATGTGGGACGTTGTGTTTACGCTCCTCTGTATTTCGCATGTCGATGTACATCAGCATCAGTTATTTACATAATTTACAGGTTCATCAGCCTGTGTAATTATACAGCAATCTGCAAATCTCTACCTGCAAAGCTCCTTCTGTAACCTGTATTTTAGCTAAGTGCTAACATTCATGGTTTCACTAAATGTGATTTTAAAGGAACAACGCAAACACTTTACACTCCCTCCCTCCCTTTTCCTTTGGACTTGTGTGTTTGTGAATGAAGTGATTGTTGTTTGGTTGTTTGTCTCGGTTGTTGTGTTTTGCACGTTATTTTCCTCATGTTTCTTGTTTGTCATCTTTTGTCGTTTTACTTTGAAGTTTGTTTCCTTGTGACTGGTTTGATTTGGCTTCCTGTCTTCCTGTCTCCTCTGATTAGTTTCACCTGTCTGTCTGTCAGCTCATCCTGTCTTGCCTCTTGCACGCCTGTCTGCAGCGTGTCCACCAGCTGGATCACACGTCAGCCTTGTTGTTGTTCTTCTTAACCTCGGCCTCCGCTCAGAAATAAATCAACAATCTCTTTCAACATCACTGGAAGACGTCAATATTCATACGATCAGCAACAATTAAGATGCAATTAACGCGGCCTCTCTGCTTCTCCACCACTGCAGTGGGGTTTTTTTTCAGTGAATGATGAAAAGGAAATCCAGATATCACGCTAACGAGACATGGAGAGATTGAACTCTACAGTAGCTGCTCTGTGTGTGAGCGACGTTCAGGTGAGACGATCAGACAAAAATGCTAACAAGATTTTTCAATTCCAGATCTGTTATGGTAAAAATAAATAAAAAAATAAAAACCTTACTGCATTAGTCGCCCACAAACCCGCTGTGCCTCATTCGGCCCACATGCAGACTCACACACACACACACACACACACACACACACACACACACACACACACACACACACACACACACACACACACACACACACAGACATGCAGACACAAGTCAAAAAGTAAAAGTAAGCAGACCATAAAATGCAGCGATCAAAACAAAAGTAAGAGAGAGAAGAAGAAAAAACACAACCAGAGCCGCAGCCTCTCGCCTTGTTAGAGGTCCCACGAGGCTGCAGTTCTCATTACACACCACGGCAGCGCTGTGACTGGGGTTTTTATCATTACAACTGCAGGGTCAAATATGCTCCTGAGGGGTTATAATGGAGGAAACGCCATGTGACCTGTCGTCACTTATACACGGAGGATGTGAACGCGCTGCACGCGTTACACAAATAACACCCTGTATTTACACGCCGCACAGCTAATCTGATATTTTTAATTGGCACCTTCACCAGAGATGAGAGCAGCGACGGCGAATCAGGATAAACTCAACAACACGAAAACCAATAAACACACAAAACCAATAAACACAGTGAAAGTTCCCCCGCCGTGCTTCCTCACACTCACACTTCCCTCACGTTTTTTTTCCCTCCCTGCAAGAAAAACCCTGATGATCAGAGAAGTGGTGTGAACCTGGATGTTATTATGGATGTCAGGTTACTGTGAGGAATATGAGCCCGACTCAGACTATCACCTTCAGTCTGTGTAATCACAGTAATCAGGTGTTAGTTCCCCTGGAGTCACCTGCTGGCTTTGTCCTCCTCACAGCATCTGTGACTCCTTTTGGCCCAAAACGAGTCACAGAGCCATTTACATGTTCAGATTTTCAATATGAGACTCCTGTCCCCCAGGTAGAAAGTGAAATAAGGATTTATTGCGCTGAGGTTTTTAACTGCTGCCTCTGATGGCGCCAGCTGAAGCGATACCAGTGCCAGAGCATCAGTGAGTCTCCTCCAGAGGAGCCTGTTCCCCCGCGTTGCTCTCAACTTCATAAAAAGTCCACTGATCATTTATCTCAAAGCAGGTAAAATTATTCATCTTAATCGACCCTCTTCACGTGGATGTATTTGTTTATTTATTTTTCATTAGAATACCTCATCCATCCCCTCCTGCTCCCATCTGCTGAGCACGGGGCACCGTGGGTATTTCTGCTGATGAATGGAAATCCAATTATTTGATCTGATACTAAAGTGCTGACTTCACAGAGTCGCGGGGAGGCTGGTAGTCGGCTGGATCCCGGGGCCCGGGAAGATGAGGGGAGTCCATCCGCTGGGGATCATGGCCCTAAGGTGAGCTTGCAAGTTAGTGTGTTCTTATATTGACTGCACTGTGGGGACATGAAGTGGTTTTTATAGTTATATTATGGGGACTCGCCTCTCATGTGGCGATAAACAAGTTCATCTCACTTTATCTTACTGTCTCTCTCTGGTTCTCATACTGTTTTTTTCCCCCAGAATGCAGTGTAAGAGAAATACATAAATTAGTGAAATGTCGCTTTATATTATATTTAGCTGTTAGATGATTCCTGTTTGTCGCCCCCTGCCCAGGCACAGGTGAACAACAAGATAATACATCAAATCCTATCCGAGTTAAGCTACAGTAGAATTATTAGGTAAATATCAGCTGATTTTTATTTGTATTTTTATTTGCTATGATCACGGGCCATTAACTTTGTTTCATCTTGTCCACCTGAATCTATCTTATTGGAAAATTGTTGTGTTGAGCATCTCAACACTGGCACACTGCTTTTCACTTTTCGTTCCAATGACAATTTTAACACATTCACACGCATTGAAATGCAGCCTGCAAAAAAAACCCCCAACAACAAAGGACTTACAGCGCGCTCTTGTGAGTTCCAGCAGGGGGCGACGGCCCAGAAGACAAAGTGAGAGGTCGTGTGTTTTATTACAAGAGGAGTAAAGTCATTTGGGATCTTTATGAAGCTGTGGTGGTGATAAATTAGACTTTGGTGGCCTGCCACTGTCTAAATAATTAATCAGAAACTCATAAAAATTACAAATGCAGTGGATTGTTATGTGTATGGATGTTGGCAGAAGAATAGCCAGGAGAACCTCAGCCATGGTCCAGCCGGGTAGCAGTGTGTTTTTTTTACTTTGTTTTTTTATTCATGGCCTCCGGTGGCTCCTCTGTCTTCCTGTTAATGACGGCTGACATCAGCTGATGAGTGGGACCTGTCAGACTTGGTGCCGTGGCCTAATGAAAAGTTCACTCCCACCACCAGAGCAATGAAGCTGTTGGGGAAGTTGGTGTCACGTCAGGAGACGGAGTAAGAGATGGACCACTGGTTGTCACAGGTGACGGCGGTGGCGCCGGCGTTGTACTGTTAGATGTTGGTGAAGGTGACCATCGGAAGGCGTTTAGAGAATGATGCACAACCTGTGTGAGTTTAGGCCCCTTCAGTTTATGGCAGAGTCTTGATCATTTCACTGTGCGACATCGGTGCCGCATCGCTCTGGTTCTGCCGCCTCCCTGCCCTCTTCCTATAGAGGGCTTTAGATGTATATGGGTTCCTCATGTGTGTCTTTTCAGTATGAAGATATATATATGAGCTGAAGTGGCGGGTGAGCTCAGGGGAGAGTCAGTATCATGCCATCGCCGGAGCTGAGACTCGCGGCTGAATAAATATGTTATCACAGAAACAACAGGCGACTGTAAATATGGCTGTTGACACTCGCCGTGCTGCTTCTGGGTTGATAGAGCGCGCTACAATCGGATAAGGCTTTTTATGTGTGTACCATTTGTATACAATTTTTCTTCTCACTATAAATTTTCTTTTGTCGTCGTTTTATTTCTCCACGTCACTAAGCGGACGCCCTGTCAGACTTCACACATTAACCGACGTTATAAATGCACTGACGTTATCTGTGCCGGTGTTTGACATGGCGGTGACATTGGAAGTGTATGAAGAACAGGAAGATAATTCTGGTGAAACAGGAAGGCCGGATTTGGCGACGTAAGTTCCCGGATCCACGCTGTGTGTGTTTGCATCGGTGTACACATCATCTCATGCTCCTTCTACTGCCACTCACCTGAGAGTGACAGCCAGAGATGGATGCCTCCACCAGGAAATAATCCCTCATTAACATGTTCCCTCGCAGACCTGTCACAACCCGCGTGTTTATATTCAGGCCACCTCTGTAGCTGCGACGGTGGTTAACTTCAAGAAATGTTTGACAGCCTGAAAAAATGTATATTTGACAAGCAGCGGAATAAAAGTGCCATAAAAGGCGGTGCGCTGCAAAGCGAATTCGGAAATGTAGGTATCTATCTATCTATCTATCTATCTATCTATCTGTATGTATGTATCTATGTATAGTGATGCTATAGGGTTCAGATCTGTGCTGTAGTTAGTTTAGTTTAGGTGCAGGTGGTTTTAATGGGCTTTTAGCCTGTGCATTATGGCAGCGTTTTATTGGAGGCCTTCCAGCTGGTCGGAGACTCATCACTTCACCACCGACCCGTTTAGCCTCTTACTGCCGCTTCTCTCCAGCAGCCACTTCTCTCCCTGGTTTACAGGCGGTGTGATGAACCAGAGGCATCCAACATGTGTCAACAGTTGCCATAGTAACTCAGGGGCGTCAAGGATGAAACAAACGTAGGCACGCCCTGCAGATGTGTGTGTGTGTGTGTGTGTGTGGGGTGGGGATTGGGTGAGAAGCAGCTCATCGGCATTCGGAACGACAGGTACCTGAACGCAGCGCTCGGAACCAGGGAAGCGGTGGCAATGTTTTTGTCCTTGTTGTCACAAACGCGTCTCTCAGAGTCAAAGCCGTGTGGGAAACGGGGGGGGGGGAAAACACGTGTCCATTAAATCCTATACATCAGTACATTTCTGTCGCACAAACACTTTCCGGCACTGCTTTTAACAGTTGCTCTGCATCAAGGTATGAAGGTGAAGTCACTGCATGCTGATGTTTCCCTGTGGAGGTGGCAGAGAGAGAGAGAGAGGGAGAGAGAGAGGGAGAGAGAGAGGGAGGTGGGAGTGAGCTGTTAACTCCCACACTTATCGGGAGCTGAAAGGCTGCAATGTTCCCTCCTGGATAAGTATGCACACAGGTATTTCCGTTCGGCTGCTCTCCATCCATCCTGTGTGACAGGTGCTTAGGCACAGGCCCGTGGTGACATTGTTGTGGGGCCAGAGCAGGTGACAGTGAACCAATCTAATGCTCATCTGCATCCATTACACACACTGCATCCATCACACACACACACACACACGCACACACGCACACACACACACACACACACACACGTTTTTACAATAAAATCTGTAGATTTTGCAGCAACGTGTGTATACAAATATATATACACACACACACACACACACAGCAACGTGTAAATATTTTTATATACATACATATATATGTATATATACATATATATGCAAATATAGACTGGCGAAAATGCGGGGAAGTACTTGAAGTGTGTTGCCCAACTATAAATCAGCATTTGCATCATCATCATCATAATTGATGGGAATGGGCGACTCAAAGGAAAATGTAAGGTCATGACCTCACAGTGTTTAGCAGACGACTCGAAATACTTTTTGGTGCACACAACCAAACACTGAGTGTGATGCTAACTGGGCATCACACGTTCGTTCATTCCTCCATGGCGTATTATTTTTATCTGTTATGTGATAACGGAGGAGATGAGTTGGAGGTGTAGCAGATGTGATGCTGAAGATCCAGTGCGACTGTACCTGTCTGGTGTTTTGGTGTTTGTGCTCATCTGATCATTCATACGATTCCTATGTTAACGAAAAGCAACAGAGAGAAACAGTTTGACGCAGTTTGAACTTTGCCATCAGATAGTGGGACGCGGAGGCCAGAGATGCATATCACCTTTCATATTAGCACTCAGAGACGTGGAGGAAGCCAGCATGAAGAACGCCGTTTGCTGTCAGCTCCCGCTAAGTTATGGGCGGCGACAGAGGATAAAGCGCCCTCATCAATTCCACACTGAGGGCAGGGCGCCATGAGAGATGGCCGACGCTCGGGCGAACGGAGGTTTCCTGCGCATCGGCGCGTTTCGTTTCGGCGCAATGAAAATTAGGTCCCTCGCCGCAGAAATGACCACAGAGATGAGACAACCCTTTATCTCCCGCCTCTCATCCGACAAGGATTATTGATTCATGAATGTAAATGATCGTTCAGGGTTTCGCGTGCCCTTGAAGTCTCTCTCCCTCTCTCTCTCTCTCTCTCTCTCTCCCTCTCTCTCTCTCTCCCTCCTTTGAATCTTTTATCATGTCCACGTTCGCTGCTGTTGGCTCACAGTAAGCATGACGCTGAGGGTTGAGGTGTATTCTTCATATTCTGCAATATTAACGCTGCCTGTGTTATTTTAGCCCCCCTCCACACACCCCCTCCACCCCCCCTCCCATCTCAACAGGAAATTCACTTTTGCCACAAACCGCAGCAGAAGCTGGAGCCCGGCTGAATCGGCCGGGGGACTAATCTTCTAATAATGAGCTCCATTTGCAGCAGTGACAATAAGTACGCCACCTTTCACTTGAAAACTCAATCTCGCC
>JAFBJQ010001212.1:370955-381954 GCA_016785345.1 Trinectes maculatus
GGGGGGGGGGTTGGTGATGTCAGTGGAATGAGAAACGTTAATCGTACCCTCACAGATGTGAGTCGTATTGATTTGTGGCAGGACCTTAAGGAGGGACATAACCCCGCCACCCCCCCCCCAACCCCACTATCAGAGCAACCTCCCCACAGGGCGTCCGCCACACGTCTGCTTATTGTCTACAGGAGCACATGTGTGTGTGTGTGTGTTTGTGTGTGTCTTTGGGCGGTGGTGTACAAAGGTGAAGCCGAGGTACTCGTTAAACTACCTGGGGGCTCCATGGGAAAAAAAAAGGTTGATCACTGCCGGCGGAGACAACAAACCTTATAAATAAACAACATTAAGATGACGCCCGTGTTTCGGGGAACACAACAAAGCAGCGGTTGTTAGGTTGCATGGAAAGTAAAAGCCAGGGAGTGGTTTGGGTTTTTTTTTCCTCCCGGGCACGAATCCTAAAAATCTTTTTGGCCCGGTGGCGACTTTGATCCAAGGTTTTGTCTTTCCCGAGTCAGATGGCTGAAATTACAGGACGTCCACAGTGAACCGGTGCCAGGGTGATCCGAGCCCGACCAGTGGGACTATCTCCATGGCCTGTTGTCTTCTCCAGCTCTTTTTACCTTTCATACGCACTCATCACAGGAATCAGGTGGATGGGGGGGGGGTGGGGGGTGGGGGGTAGACTCATCCTCCCTTCACCTTCTCCAAATGGATCCGTGTTTACTGCCATGGCTAATGTCCTCACTAATGTGCGGGAGTGTGGAAGAGAGTGTTTTTTTGTTTTTTTCTTCATGGGAGCGGATGAGAGGATGAAAGGGATTCTGGGAGAAAGGGGTTTGGGCACATTACTGATCCCTGATGGACGATGACCGGCTCAATAACCCCCGACCACTTCAGGCAGAGGCAGATTCCCACATACATGCAAACAAATATGCTCATTAACGAGCCAATGAAGCGGCCCGGCGTCCACATATAATTTATTTCTTCATTAGACACACGGCCGATGGATCATTACGCTAAGTACGCACTCAGTCAAGCCTGACCCTTGAACAACAGCAGAGCCTGAGAGCTGCGGTGCCACGCAAAGGTCAAACAAACACCAGACCGCCACGCTGTGACGCCACGCTGTGACGCCACGCTAGTTTCACCACGACGCGGTAAAACCCGGCTTTAAATGAGGGTTTGTTTTATTTTTAGAAACGGTTCATTTGCGTTAAACGCGGCTGTTAATCAGACACTTTACCCTCACTTTATTCTTGTTTTTTTTTTTTTAATGGAACGAGTTTGATTTAATGATGTAGAAGCGACGACTCGTGTTTATTTTGACTAATGACACACAGGTTTCACAGTGGTTTCACAGCAGCTGCTTTTTTTTTCACATGATGTGAATTCAGATTCGACCTCAGCTGCTCTGCAGTAAAAAAGGCGTCATTGCTCCTTTAAAACGACAACTGGCCTGTATATGATATGCGTGATGCTTCAAACACAGATGGAGGCAAATAGTCCGGAGTTTATATTTACATGAGGCTTAGTCTGTATTAACATGGAGGCAGGAAGTCAGCCAGGGTGAACACGCTTCTCTTGTCAACTTGACTGGTCCTCCATTGTCAGCCGTTCCTCAAACATGGCCGAACGTTTTGTTTTCAGATGGCTGATGTCGCAGTAGGAAGCTATTTCTCTTTCAGCTATGAATCATGGCAGCAGATCACTGTCGCCGTATCAAATAATAAATGGGAGACTTGGACGGAAAACGTCCCCACACAGCTGCGCACAACCACAACATCATCCACTGTGCTCACCCAGTGCATTATCCACTCTAAATGTCCCGTTCAGCGATCTCACACACACACACACACACACACACACACACACACACACTGCAACACACACACACACACACACACACACTGCATCACACACACACATCTCAAATCTGCCCCAGATCAAAAACTTTATATTCGCATTGGCTTGTTATTGTTGTTTAGATTTTTTCTGAGTGGCAGGTGTGTAACGACCGGGAGATTGTTAACACTGAGCTACAATTGTGTGTTATGAACACAGATATATCACACAGTATATATATATATATATATATATATGTATATATATATATATATATATATATATGTATATATATATATATATATACACACACACATATATATATATATATATATATATGTGTGTACTTACAGCTAATCTCCACACGCCTTTGTTTCTGTGACTTGGTGCATTGGCGAGCTGGTCAATAAATCTGTGTCTAATGGAGTCACGTGTCATTCTGCCGTCGACTCCATCCACCCCTCATTTATCTCATATTCACTCGTTTATGGTGTTTTTTTTTTTATCTCATGTCGGGGAGCCTTCGATTTCGGGTCCCTCGCCGATTTCTGCTTAATGACCGCCATCGATTTGGCCCTCGTCAAATCTTCATTTGTCACCATGAAGTGAACGTCTCGAGGTGAAGTCTCTCAGTGAATGAATAAATGATATGTGTATTAACCTCGTGGCATATTGTTTATAGGTAATTTATGGTTTTCTTAAAAGTCTCGGTATCAATTAGCGGCTCAGAACAGTCATGCAGCACGCGTCCACTGTAAGGAGTATGCTACGTCTATATTATTATCATTTATTATTACAGTGTGTATTATTACACTGGATTTGAATCCGGAGGAGAGAGAGTTATAGCGGAGGGCAGAATGCCGGGGAACGGGGGGATGGATTGTTGCCAAGGACACTGGAAAGGTGCTATGCTATACCTTTACTGTGTGTGTGTGTGTGTGTGTGTGTGTGTGTAGGAGAACTAAACATAACTTTGGCCTGGAGGCTTCACGTAAACAACGAGTCATTTAGTTCCTTAAATCCCCAAAGAGAAGAACGCAGAGGTTCATTCCTCTGGTGGCTGAATAACACCAGGTGCTGCAGATGTTGTGGGTTGTGCACATCTGGGGTCCGGCAATGGTTCTGAGGAGCAGTCACACATTCACCGCCACGGCCCATGATGGCGACCTCCGTTATCCTCAGACTCCATCTCGCGGCCTGCTCGTCCCCCGTCTTCTCCCAAACCTCTGGGCCTGAGCCGCGGCTCCATGCTCCTCATCCATCTCTGCACTGCGACACTTGGTTCCCGTCCGCTGCCTGATGCCCGCCGCCCGCCCGCTAATCAGGACTGGTGGGGAGGAACGGATCGCCGTGAGACATGGCCGTCCTCTGGAGCCAGCAGAACCAGGCCAAGGTCACTGCTATCGTTCTGCCACTACCTCTGTCCACCAACCAAGAGAGAGAGAGAGAGAGAGAGATGCTGGAGATAAAGAGAGATAAGGGAGCGTTTCAGCCAAATTAGCGCTGGTGAAGTGAATAACCCGCGAGTCGATTCCGACGCTGGTGTTCATTCTATTCCTCAAATAAGCAATTAAAAGAAAAGCACCGAAATATTATCATAATATCATATGCCTGTTTACCCCCTTTGATGAAATATTCAGGCCTGGCAGTGTGTCGGAGTGTGAGCTTATAGGTAACCAACACATTTTCTGCTCTCTCCTTGATCAACACTCATCAATAATTCACCCGTGGCCCATTAGTTGTGTTAGAAACGCCGGGGAGCGAGTTAAACTCGTCAGGAATTCATTAACTCGCAGGCAGAAGCATGTGGCTCCGGAGCAGCTCTCCATCCAGGAAGTCAGGAGAACCTCAGCTGCACCTGGAGACTGAGAAGACGACGCTGATGTTCTACATGGCTCTACAGTCTCCAGGCCCGAGCATCCTGTCTTCCTGCTCAGCTGAAGCTCAGACATGAACAGGGCCTGGCTTTCTGCCGAGTCGTCAGCACTGGTCCAGAGCCCAGCTTCCAGGCCCTGGAATCCCCCCCCCCCCCCCCCCCCCCCGGCTGTACACTGTGGATGATCACAATGATTTCTGATTGGGTACTTAAAACGATTGTATTTTACTGCAGGAAGAGTGTATAGTGTTACATAATTAAGCACCACTGGATGGGGACCAGGGCTGTGAAACCTCCTCCCACAGCATTATCAGACTGTGTAAGGTGATTTCCTTTTTTAGTTTTTTTTTAGGTTTTTTTTTTTTTTTTTTTTTTTTTTTTAACTCTGTGTGTCTTATCTCACATGCCTCCATCCTTACCATGGCCTCAGCAGACACTGCTCTCATGGAGTTACTGTTAACGGTAGCATGTTGCAACATTAGCATCATTCATTTTCAGCTTCATTAAGTTTCCTTAAGTATCAAAAGTCAAAGTTATTGTTATGCTGAATGTCCCCAGTCAGATGGTAAATTAAAGACAATCATCTCTGCCCAGATGTTATTATCTTGTTGTACTGGATAAATAACAACAACAACAACAACAACAACAACAACAATACTACTACTACTACTACTACTACTACTACTACTACTATTAATAATAATAATAATAATTATATGTTTTATTTTATCTTAATAATAATAATAATAATAATAATAATAATAATAATAATAATAATAATAATAATAATTTTCAGGACAGCTTGTGCTTTTTATTTGACATATTAAAACACTACCATTCTTATATGTACACGTTAAATCTAAACGTCCAGTATAAGTTTAATCACTTTAAATATTTATACATCTTCATCATAGATAATATAAAACTCATATGTCAAATAAGATGTTAGCGTGAACCAGTGTAAAATAGCAAGCCAGAGAAACTGGTGCTTCCAAGAGAAATTCCGCCTTTAATCATTTGCACCGTTTGCACCTGTGACGAGTGTCCGAGTGGCGTCTGACTCGATGCACTAATCAAAGCCAATTAAAAACACACCTGTACCTGTCTCAGGTGGATTCCGGCTCGACCTACAGTTATTGTGGATTCTCCCATAAGATGAAGGATTTTAAGGAACGTCGTCCTTCAGTGAGGTATGTGAGGCTTTCCTTTTGTTTACATTCCCGAGGGCTTCACCCGCATTACCTATTGTTACTAATCTCTCTGTGGATAAGACAGAACAGGTATGTGCGTGTACACAGTGTGGATTGTGATTGTTGGCTGCAGCCAATGTGGATTTTCTGTTTACTCGATGTGTCATGGTGTCCAGCTGAGTGGATCTGATCTGATTGTTTACTTGTATGAAGTTGTATGGGGGTTGCACTGTGTGGCTGAACTGCCAACACTTTATTGTTTGCATTGCGGGTCAGGTCAAGAGACTGTGCGACTATAAAAGGTCACATGCCTAAAAGGTTGTATCGTCGCCAAGGGCAACGGTTTTAAAAATGTAGTCGAAAGCTAATGTACAACTGCAAATTACAGTTATGGAATTTAAAATGGATGTGTGTGTAGATGGTTGGTGGCACAGTTTGTGTACAATTCCAGGCGCTGAATGAGTGAAGACTGCGTAGATCAGCCAGGGGGCAGCAAATCTCCCACTTCGTACTCTGATGGTTGAGTTGAGACGATTATTTGTGACACGACCCAGAGCATGTTTAAAAACATCGATTTTTCCGCTCGTGTCTGAGGCAGAGAAACGCAAACACGAGTCACAGTTGCCACGTTTTCTCCCCCCACGTTCTACCAGTAGGGGGGGAGGCTTGGTTGCATCCTGTTTTGGCCTTGCCGTTTATAAGAGCAGGACCATGAGGCAAATCAGACACGTCTGAGCTCCACGGTTAATGAGTGGCTCAGAGGTTGCGTCCGCGGCAGATGTTTACCCCACCCACTTGTGGCCAAGGCGGCGCATTAATTGGGTCAGCGGAGGGCTTTCTGGTGGCGGGGGGCCGCAGCGAACGCTTTCATGTCCATCAAAGTTCAGACTCTCTCACAAATAATTAGTTTTCACCATTGGCAACGCGCCGCCACCTCTGCAGAGCACGCCGTGACCAAATGATATATGGAGACTATTTTATTGAAAAGACGCCTTTAATTTAGTGCCAGACAAGTAAACCCAAATGACATTAGTCACTTCCCACGACCCCGTACACACATGCACACGTTGCCTACTCAATACACATTAACGCGCGGCGCCCTTGGCGCGACCACTGGCCGGTGGCATTAATATTCCCTCTGATTTCGCATGCACACGGCCATTAGAATGCTGCCATTAACATCATTACCGCCATGAAAATATATCAACAAGTCATGTTGAATTAGCGTTAATGTGCCCGCTGACAGGGCGCGCGCTCCCCTCCGCCGCGCTGAAATGCCAGCTAGCTGTTTTCTGCTGGGCCTGGCAGGAGGCCCGCTGCCCACTCATGACCCTCCAACACTTTGCTGTTGTCAGGGAAATAGATCTGTGTTTCTACCCTGCTCCTGAGTTCCTTTTCTTTTTTTCTTCTTTTTTTTTTTTTTAAATGAAATTGGATTAATTGGAGTAATGGGAGGTTGTCTTACCCTCCCCGCCATGCTTTTTTATCTCTGACTAATTGCTCTCGCCCTGCCTGCCTCCCTGTCGCTCTACCTCCAGACAGACGTCTCTTCCCCGTCCTTTCACTCCCACTGTCAACGTTTTGCTAAAGTCGATCTGCGGGCTCTTTGTGCCATTGTTGGCGACTGAATGGCCGCTCCCATGTCATGGTGGAAGCTGGGCTTCTCACACACGGCCATGGTAAAAGGTGCTTATCTGGCTTCCTGGCCTGGACGGCGTCTCAGAGGTGTGTCCATATCATCCAGACTGAAACGTGGACACGCAGAACAACGCAACCTCACATAGGTTCATATTATGTGCTGTGCAAACAAACCAGACAGACGACACACACACACACACACACACACACACTACACACCGTGCTGTATGTTGGTTGGAGGGAAACTTGTTGCCATGGCGAATGCATGACTGTGTGGATCCGTGTTTGACAGTGGCATTTTCTTGTCACCAGTAATATGCGCACACAACAAGCTGTTAGGCCATTTTGTGGATGTACTGTAATGTCATTGTGAGTTTAAAATGATCAAAGCAAAAAGAGAAAAAATCAATAAGAACATTCTTATCAAAAAAAAAAAACAGTTTCATTAAATTTATTAAGCTAACACATAAAAAAAATTAGAATATTTCTCGGTTTCCACGCATACAATTTTCACCTAATATCAATATTCTCTGACACTTTATTGGCGACAAAATTAATTAAGAACAACTGAAGAACTCATCAGTAATTGGATTAGCGTCCTTTAAGGTTTCTCACAGGCCTTACGCAACTTATATATATATCTGCATTGGGCCTTATCATTAACCACATAACTACACAGCTCACGAGGTAGCAAGGAGCAACAAAGGACAAAGTCCACACAGGAGCATTTAAATGTTGGACATAGCCCTTTAGTGCAACAAACAGGAAACAATAATTAATATTCAGTTCTGGGTTATAAACCTTCAGTGTCACCACCATCAGCTTTTTACGCCTCGGCCCCGCGTGCATCGTTTCTGAATCGCTCCTGTGTGTGCAGACGTGGGAAGTATTTTATGACCTTTAAGTGCAACTAACTCTCTCTCTCTCTCTCTCTCACACACACACACACACACTCAGTCTCACTCACTTGTAACTGCGTGTGGCACACATGTATGTCTGACACTTGTGTGATGGTTAAAAAGGAGTGATACTGAATGAGGTATGATATGCTTGCAAGCCAGAGGCCACATACATCCCGGCCTAGGCCACGTCACGGGGACCAGCAGAGCTTATTAATGGCAATTTACCCACCTTGTGTTTGATGCAGTGCGGCTCTGGCTGGCCAGTCCACTGCAGGCCGCTCCCCTCTGTACTCCAACTCAAGGTTCAATCCCCAATCCAGCTGACTGCAGCTGGGGGGGAGGGCTACACTGCCACCTGCTGGCCAGTGGTGGTGATCCATCATCTCCATTTGCCCATGCAGTGATGCGCTTCATACTGGAGTGATGATAGAAAATTAGACACAGCTAAAGGCGCACACCACAGCAGCTGCGTCCATACTGTGATGTGACCATTAGCCTATGACTCTGGGAAAATGGCCGCCTATTATCAAGGTGCGACATGGGGCAGGGCTAAGTGGCTTCAAATATGCCTTTTTGGGGCTGAGCCTTTTTTTTCCCCAATCTCTGTTAAGTCATTAAATCATGTCCCACATTTCTCCCTGGATAAAAAATAAATACTAAAACATTGTCGGCGTTGACAGAGGCAGGCCACAGAGCGGCGTCCTGCTCATGTTGTCATACATCTTGTTCACTGTTTTTATTTATGTTCACACAAATACTAAGAGCGGCTTTGTGACTGAGTTTCTATCTGTGTCAGCTCTATCTGCCCTTTCCCTCCCCCCATACTCAACACCAGGACAACTGATGGTTGCAAAGTTGTGATGTTATTCATTTCACATCTGCAGTGTGTGTGTGTGTGTGTGTGTGTGTCATCAGTTTGATTCTCCATCTTGTAATGTAAGTACCCAGGTAGTTCAGAGCTATTTCCCCCCTGGGGCGCCTTCATCACTGAAATGTCTTTTCGCACATCATCTCTCCCAGCACTCATTTTCTCTCTCTCACTCTCTCTCTCTCTCTCTAATACACACACGCATGCACACACACACACACACACATACAGCGTGCATGTGCTCACGCGCGCTCCCTCCCACCAGGTAAATTAAAGTTATTGGTTCTGAGGCAAAATAGTAATATCAACATGTCATCATGGGCGTTTTTAATAATATCAGCAGGATTATATTGACAGAGGAGGATTAAATTGTCTTACATGGAAGATTATAAATCGTCTGAGGGGCTGTGGCATTGGAAATTGCTGTAACCACTTAATGCGATCCCATCTCCCTCGTAATGCCGATCATTGTCTCCCCAGAACACATTCCCATACGTTAACGCCACTATTTCACCAGGACAGCTCTTAATAAATACGCTGCATTGATTCTTCCTGTAATGGCCGTGGTGAGGCACTTTGGTGGTTTGAGTAACATGAGCTCGGGTTCCAGCTGTAATGTTTGTGTCGATGCAGACTGCATGAAGAGCAGCTCACTGTTCGAACAGTGAAGTTTCATCTTACGGTCCTGCAGGGCAGCGACAGTCTCATTCTCTCAGCAGAAAATTAATTATAACCAGTGATAATTATAATATTGATTTTGAGGACGGGCAAAATGTGTCAGATGTTTTGGTGGAATGCACCCTGCTGGACTGATCTGAGACCAGCAGCAGATTAAACAGCTTTTCTGGGAAATACTCTTGTTTTTGTTTTTTTGTTTTTTTTACCCAGAGGGCTTTGCTGCTGTTGTGCAGACGACGTTTTGCAGAGATGTAACAAGATGGTGACAGACAGTTCATTTCCACATAAGTGATACAGTTAGGACGTTGTCTGTCCAGTTGCACTCAGCCATCTGTGCAGGATCCACTGGCTCTGTGTGATTAGAGTGCCACAAGGTGGCGCTCTTGTCCTCTGGAAAAAAAACAAACATTGTCAACCTAATACTGGTACTGTATGTATGGATACATAGATACATACATAAGCGGCTTTGTAACTTTTCCAGATGATTCCAGATCTTTTTTTTACTTTGTCAGAAATCCATGTTTGTACCTGGCCCCTCATTCCTCATCACTCTGTGCAAGATGCTGATTGATACATTAGGTTTAAATTGCATTTATGTGTTACATCCATTCAGTCTCTCACTGTAGATACTGATGATGATGATGTAGAAACCTGGTGGTCAAAATGTAGAATGTAAACATATACATGACATATTCCTGACGCCCCGAGAAGGAAAATATTCATTTGATTATCCCAACATTCCAGTGTCATACTGCATGAGGAGGAATGAGACGTGGAATAACCGTCTCCTCCATCAGGTGGACACGGCTCAATATTAGGACCCGGCGCGTGATCCGTCTCCGTCAGCGCGGCCCTCGTTAAATCGTTTAGGAAATTGCACAGGGCTGTTTTAATGTGATTAAGACACAAATTGAGCGCACACTCCACCTCCTCCTCATAACTCCTCTGTCTCAGAGCGGTGTGTGTGTGTGTGTGTGTGTGTGTGTAGACAATATTCATGTTCCCAATATTATTCAGGAAGAGTATGTATGTGTGTGTGTGTGTGTGTGTGTGTGTGTGTGTGTAGACAATATTCATGTTCCCAATATTATTCAGGAAGAGTGTGTATGTGTGAGTGTGTGTGTGTGTTTTTGTTGTTGTGGTGGGGTCAGGTAAAGCTGGAGCATCCCACAGCTGTGACCCCCCCCCCCCCCCCCCACACACACACACACACCACTGTGTGGTCTTCTGGCCGTCCCCAAGTCATTTCAATCTAAATGCAAATTTCATCAACCTCCCTCTAAAAGGACTGATATTAGTATCAAAGCCAATGTGTTACGGCTGTGTGTCGCTGTGTGTCGCTGTGTGTCGCGTCCACGTGTCACTCTCAATAGCTTCTCCGGTGCAGAGACCTGCCAATCACCCCCCCCCCCCCCCCCCCCCCCCCACTACTGAGCTCTATGGAGCTCTTTCTTTTTCACTCTCCCTCTCCCTCTCCCCTCACATCTGGCCTCGTCTAACCTTTCCTCATTAGTCGTCCCTATGTGGTGTTTCCATGTGCTCTGCCCCGCTCTGCACTCAGCAGCCCACACTGACTCTGCCCAGGCACAGAAACACAACAGAGTCTCTCCATCCCAAAAAACGTCCATCCTTCTCTTCTCTTCTCCTCCGTCCTCCCTCTGTGTTTGCAGTGAGGTGAGATGTGGTGGGGGTCCGGGATGGAGGGATGGAGGGATGGAGGGATGGGTGGGGAGGAGGCTGCGCTCCAGGGTTTGTTAACATGCAGGTTGCATATTTCTGAATTGCAGAGCAGCCTTATCTCACCGTGCTGGGTCACTGAAGCACTTCCTCCTCTCACTGTGTGTGCGTGTGTGTGCGTGTGTGTGTGTGTGTGTGTGTGTGTGTCTGCATTTTAGAGTGTGTGTACGTGCACGTGCCAGCATGTAAATAAGTGCATGCGTGTATGCAGCAGGAAACCGTAAAGAGCAGCGCTGGGATTCGCCGCCTCTCTCTCTCTCTCTCTCTCTCTCTC